>JAJLRJ010000007.1:35892684-35897684 GCA_024195265.1 Dendrophyllia cribrosa | reverse complement strand
GTAATCGGAGTTTTCCGTTGGGTAACCGCAGACTGCTGACTGTTGGCGCCACAAAATAGTTACGCAGCAAGAAGAGAGACTTTTTCTTTTTCTTCTCGGCACTTCGTGCCTCGCTCGGAAAGCTATAATACGCTTTCCGGAAAGCGCCGATTACGCTTGGGGTCCCGCTGGGGCAAAAACTCGAAAACAACAGATCGAATAACGCAAGACACAGCGCGCGTATAAAGCTCAAAGATCGAACGCGTATTAGGTCAAATTTGGCTCCTCTGCTCCCTGTGCATGTTTATCTGATTTTTGCTGTTGTTGACTTGTAACATAATAACAATTTGGTCAAGGCAGAGCCTCTCTAATTTTTCAGTTGTTGCTCTTTAGTTGGTAAACATTTTTAGCAACTGACGAAAAAGGTAACGTCTTGCAAAGAAAGTTCAAAATCAAAGACTTGATATTTGTTCAAAAATGTGTAAAGCGCGTGGTATGAAACATTCCTTATAAGCGTTCTTACTAAACAGTCAGTTACAAGAGAAAGAGAAAGGCAATTTTAAAGAACTTCCGCTAAATGGAAAAACCCTAGTTATAAACAACCAGCAATTTACTTACCAGTAGTGGTTAAACGAATTTCACGTATAGAAAGGCTAGAAATTGAACTCATTAAAAACTGGCTAGTTCCACTTCCGCAGAACTTCCGCTAAATCGGAAAACCCTACTTGTCTTATTGAATGTCTCTTTTTCACTTATGATTGTCAGAAGATGTTATTGATTTTCTTTTGGTGTAATTGATTGTCAATTGCGCGTGTTTTAATGTCCACTTGGCGTCCTTGAATGTCGATCGACAGATGCTCTTGTTTGTTCGTTGACACTATTGAACGTTTATAAACATGCAAATTGCGCTCTTGAATATTCCGTGGCGTTAATGAAGTGCTTCTTGGTGTTATAGAATGTATATTCGCCTTATTGATTCTACACTTCGCGTAAATGAATGTCTTTTTCGCCCAAATGATCAGCAAAAGGTGTAGTAGTTATCACTTGATTTGGGAATTCATCCAAGGACTCAGAAACGTTGTTAGATCCAGAGCTACCTTGTTCACTTTATTTAGTATAAAAGCCAACACCACAAGAGAGATCTGCATAACTCTTTTATGCCTCATTTTCTCCCCGAAAATCGGCAATCTAGAACAACAGATGTCGTTTTCTGGCCGCTGTCAAGACAATTTGAAGCCATATTGTCCATGAAGTTAATTATAACTTTTACAAGAATATAAAAACTTAAAATGTCTTTCCATTTTGGCGCAAGTATTTTTAACAAGAATAAACAAGAAAAAGAATGAACAAGAATGAACAAGAAAAAGCCAAACCGAAAGTGCAAAGTTGTTACGTTTATTAGTAACAATCGGCAGTAAGGCCAAATGTTTCGTTCATTTTTGCGGGTTTCTAGACCATAACTTTGACCGAATTGGTTGGTCAATCTAGCTTAGGGTCGTTATTACGACGCTATTTTTACTTGAATGGTCCCAGTTTAGATTTTAATCCACGGGGTTAAACGATAGAACCGCACTGCACGACTAGCTATAAGACAACAACAACAATAACTACAACTACTACTGCAACAAAACCAAATAGTTTTCTTATTCAAGATGCAAACCATCCATTGCTTTCGCAGAGGCAGTCATGTGACGCAGCCAGCGACGACTTTGTGTTCGAAGAGAGACGTAACGGGACATTCTGGACATATGAATACACTGTTAACAATGAAAAGATGTGTCTAACTCGTCTTTGTGATGGCACCTTGTCTCTACTGAATGTCACCACATTAAGCGATAGGAAGTGTTTTTTCAGAAGAACTCCGTCAGTCTCATGATCAACGCGGAATTTTAACTTAAATTCTCATTTTCGTTTCCCTCCATATGCAATCGTAGTAAGGTATATTAGGGTGCGTTCCTTTGGGAAGATCCAGATCAGGATTTCTGATCCGAGATCACTCGGATCATGGTGTACTAAAGGAACGGGGTTTTAGTGCGTCAGATCAGTTACCATGACAGCTGGCGCGAAGGCGCACTGTCGTACCAGCGGAATGCGTAGGCGCTATATTTGAAAACGAAAACAACATGGCCGCCGCGAGTAGTGCATCTTTTGTTTCAATAATAGAAGAACTAACTGATGATTCAGCGCTACAAGAAGCGACCAGTTCTGACGATGACGAATTTCTTTTTTTTCTGCTGATAAACAGTAAGGAAAGAAAAAGCCATGTTCGAATTCATAGCTACTTCGAACGCATTGTACCACTGTATAGTATTTCGGATTTTCGAAGTCACTTTCGAATGTCACGAACTACAGTCACTTGTTTGGAAGGCTTGCTCGCTGCTTGCCCAGATATGCCTCAAGGCCAAAGGAACGGAGGAAGACCTACCATTGACTTGCAGAAGCAAGTATTGATTACGGTATGGATTCTTGGAAACTCTGAATGTCTGCGATCAGTGGCCGATCGATTTAACGTTACAAAATCGAGTGCATTTCGTGTTTATCGCAGAGTTTGTGGAGCGATTGCAAACAATCTTTCCGGTCAATTAATCAAGTTTCCTTCAGGTCAACGAGCAAGAGATGTAGAACAAGGATTTGAGGAAAAACGGGCGTTTCCAGGTGTTTTGGGTGCCATAGACGGATGTCATATTCCAGTCAAAGCACCACAGAAAAACCACGAACAGTATATCAACCGTAAAGGGTTTCACTCGTTACAGTTACAAGTAATCTGTGATATGGACATGCAATTCACTGACGTGTTTTGCGGCTATCCAGGTTCCGTCCACGATGCCAGGGTTTTTAGAAATTCGCCCTTTTTTCAAGATGCTGAAGCAAATCCAGGCATGTTATTTCCAAGAAATACCCACCTTCTTGGTGACTCCGCATATCCTTTGAAGAGCTGGGTGCTTACCCCATTTCGCGACAATGGACGTCTTACTAGAAGACAGAAACGATATAACTTTGTCCATAGCTCAACACGAATGGTTGTAGAAAGATCCCTTGGCCTCTTAAAGGGAAGATTTAGAAAGCTGAAGACACAAATGGAAGTTGACAAGATTGAGGACGCCCCGATTGTAATTGTTGCTGCCTGTGTGTTGCATAACATTTGCTTAATGGATAACGAAGATGACATTGAAGACTTTATGGATAATAACAGTGATGATGATGATGATGATGATGATGATGATGATGATGATGATGCCCCACTATGTGCAGGTGCTGAAGATAAGAGGAATGAAATAATGAGAAATTTACCGTGACACTATATGCTGTATAAGTAAAGTGATAAAGGTCATGGATGAGATAATCTCTCACTTGTCACATGATAAGTGGGGCTGATACCTGATTCATTGTTCTTCTAGAAAAAGTAGACACACTGTAATTATTATCTGAGGAACAAAGACAAGTGTATGTCAAGCAAAGTGACAAGTTAACAAAAGCTTGAAATTTTCCTTGCACATGAGAAAGGTTAAAATTTGTTTTACCTCAATTAGTTTCATATTTTTCTTTTGTATATTAGCAGAATTTATCATATCTCCAAATCACAAAGTAACATTCATACTCGTTTCTCAGAAAACCGAATGTTGTAATTAGTTCCTAGTTGGAAAAGCTATTAAAGAGTTCTGAAAGGTGGAGTGGTATGATTGAGGTTAATATTATTTGTCTGAAGTTTCTACTAGTCTTTGACACATTTAGGTTTTAAACAAGATTCTGTTCAATCATCTTGGCACCATTATCCCTTGTTGAATACCCCCCCCCCCCCCCCCCCCCCCCCCATTATAATCCCACAAATGTTTATATGAGCCTTCCCAAAAATAATATTTTGGGCATTTATGGAAAAGAAATATGACTGATACACAAAACAATTGGTCCTTATTATGCATATATTCACACAAACATTTTATTTTGTCCATTAAAGACAGAAGAGCAAACTATTTCTGCTATTTCTCCTTGTAGTATAAACTTTTATTAATAATTTCTCTTAACCCAAAAATTTTGAAATGCTATATTGAGGTATACTTCTATATGAAACTGGTATTGACTGCAATGGGAATCCCAACTGCATAGAATTAACTGACATTTTACTCTAACAATTTGCCTTTTTCTGCATTGAACTATGTATTATTACAGTTTCTGAATCAAGGGACAGGTGGATGGTCATTTGCTTATCCCAACTATGGAGTGCCTTTATTTGTTTACTTGTAACATCTAAACAACAAAATATGAAATTTAACTCAGACCAAAAACTCTGTGATGATTCTACTTGACCAAAAATTATGTACACTCGTGCATGAAAGCCTTACAGTGAATATTTCAGGAAGTAGGGTACATGTTGTATGATAAGATCCTAATAAATAACACAATAATGGAAAACACAACAACAACAATAGTATCTTGCCATGTCAATGTATGTTAGCCTTCTCCATGTATTGAGAGAGCTGTTAACATGTACATCATAGAACATACACCTTCACTTATCTTGTACAGATTTTTCAAACACTTTAAGGAACTGACCAAAGAAAGTCATTTTTTCATTATGCATTTCTTCTGGTTTCTGCAATTTTTTTTCCTCTTTTTCTTTATTCCTATCAACAAACTCTTTAAACAGAGAGATCAATTCGCTTCTTTCACTTGGAGGTTTCTTTCTTGGTTTTTTCTTCTGTATTTTCTCTTCGCGACATTCCTCACTTCCTTTTCCCCTTTGAATCTTCTACATCACTTCCAGTTGAGCACTCTGGAGTTTGCTGTTGATTTCGTTTCAGCAGACCCTTCCTACTACTGTACACAGCTGGTGGTGTTATATTGGCATCATCATGGAATATGTTATGTAGTTCTTCATAGTAAGCACATTTCTTTGCATCATTTCCAGTTTTCTTGTTGTGATCAATGCATGCAGTATAACCTCTTTTGAGGTTCTTGAACTTGGTCTCACAAGACTTTGCATCACAACTGACATGTCCCTGTGCCTGCATTTCCTGGGAAAT
>JAJLRJ010000007.1:35765184-35885184 GCA_024195265.1 Dendrophyllia cribrosa | reverse complement strand
TAATTCTGTTTTCGAGAATTGCTAAAATTGAAAAATAGTCTGGTCGTCAATCATAATTCTTGTGCTTCCGACCTTTCAACTTAGTTAAGCTTATCATCGGCTTTCTGTTCAAATAGCGATGCTGTTAGGCTCAGCCTATCTATATATATTAGCAAAATCATAATTGTAATAACGACGTATTAATTATTATAAGTGGTCCATGTTTTTAGCACTAAGTGAGCATAAAACAGCACAAAATTTGTTAATTCCAAATTTTTTTTTTGTTCTTTTTAATGGGAAAACATATGCAAATGATGCAATCAAAATAAACTTCAAAATATTTAGAATTCAGCAGACACTGTTCTCGTCGACATTGGCTTTACTCTGTAAAATTCTTTGTGACCTTTGATTTCTTTTCAACTGATTATATTGCAACAAAAAGCATTATGCCTCCTTTTTGAACGCTCTGATGTGACAACCTTTCCCGGAATAGCTGCATTAAGGTTAAATTAATTCATAAGCGGATAACATTGGAAACATATGTATTTTATTGGTTAAATAAACATAAAGGACAAGATGTAGCACAGATGAAATAAAAATATGTATGCTGCAAGCCAACTTGCGGAGGCTTTACTCTGTAAAATTCTTTGTGACCCTTGATTTCCTTTTCAACTGATTATATTGCAACAAAAAGCATTATGCCTCCTTTTTGAACGCTCTGATGTAACAACCTTTCCCGGAATAGCTGCGTTAGGGTAAAATTAAGTCATTAGCGGATAACATTGGAAACATATGTATTTTATTGGTTAAATAAACATAAAGGACAAGATGTAGCACAGTACACACCCTCAATTCCGTAGAGCCACTTCTCTTGCGTAATGTCTCTTGAACATCTTTGATAACATAATTAAATCATTCAATTCACTGTTTATGAGGAATTGATTAATTCCGACCTTATTTGAAGACACTTGCTGTGCTTTTTAGTAACACGCGAAATCGGAAGTTGAAAACTCAACCAACAATTTCGCTTTTCATTTCCGGCCGCAAATATCTTACGGGAGGTCTCAGGAAACAAAGATGCTTTACGCAAAATGGTTCGTGTTTCTGGTTGTGAGATAGGGGAATTCGATCCTTTTTTTCAGTTTCTGTTTTCAGGGATCCAAATGCAATGTTTGTCCTCATAATTAAAATTAAAGGCAGCGTAAAACGTAAACATCAAACTTCAGAGTTCGCGTGTTATTTGAAAGGCACAATAAGGAATTATCGGTGGTGTAGAAGTTTACTATTCCACGATGCCTACGCTTTACCGCCCACAATTCAGTTAAGGCAGGATTTAACCTAAACGCCATTTCCCGCCACTTAACATGGCTTCAAGGGAAATATCTCGTTCACGTTTCAAGCAATCCAAAAACTCTTATGGTTATCTCATGAATCTATGTTATGGGATGTTTTGTAAATTTGTTGGGTGATTTTTGGGAATATTCGGGGGGAAATAGCTTTTCTTAAAGAATTTGTAAACTTTAAGGAAATAAGAAATATTAAAGATTTAATAAAGTTTTAAAATTAGAATTTGTAGTTAATAATTGACAGAAGGACACCAAAACAATCCACTAGCAACGAGGAGTAGTCCTCTTGCGTGGTTATCATCTGTCTGTTGGTGTTCCAAAGATCGTTTTCTTTCTTCTATCCCTTCTTTAAAGTGCCTATAACCCTTAAATACATATTTTCAGAATCAACTCTACGCACATTGAATAGTTAAATGGTGAAATATTTCTTGTTTTGAACGTCCCGTTATTGAGTTATTGAGATTTGAATTTACAAAATGCTAATTAGATGACGTCAACCCAGGACTTTACCATTATTTCTACGCCAATTTGCAATGCGCAGTTTACAGCTTGAGGATAATTAATTTGATAAATACTAAAAATAAACTGTGCATAGTCAATTGATTCGTAAAAAATGTTACCTGGAGGTGAAAACAAGTATAAATGATTCCCGAGTTGACGTCATCTAATTAGCATTTTGTAAATTTAAATCTCTATAACTCAATGACGTACGTTCAAAACAAGAAATATTTCGCCATTTAACTATTCAAAGTGCGTAGAGTTGATTCTTAAAATATGCATTTAAGGGTTATAGGTACTTTAAACCTCTTGAACATTTCATTCAAATTTAGGTTGAGTCTCGCCTGAAGTCCTCGACAAATAAATCATATCATTTCCCAATGGTCATGGATCAACAATTTGTTTCGCCAAACAAAAAAGGATCAAAACCTGCGACCACATCCGCCTCTCACTAGACCCTTGGCCGCCCCTGCCGTCGTGTTCGAATTCATACTCTGGCACCAGTCATTTCAAGTGATTTTATATCAGTGGTAAAACAAAATTACTAAAATGTTCTTGTTTCGCATGTCCAAAATTTCTTGGCACAGTCAACTCTCTCTTAACGTACACCTCTTGACTATAGGATGGACACCCGTTTATAAGACGGACACCTGGTGTTGGTCCCTGCCGTTCTTCAGTCGTTTTACTGTAACAAAACTCTCTATTAGATGGATACCTCTCTAAGACGGACAACGGACACTTTGAAACCGCCAACGGACACTTGAGAAGTGCTTTTATTGCTCCAGTTTGCAAAGTGTACAGTTATTTTTTTAGACAAGACTGAGCCGTGAACGTTTGCTTGATTTTTATTGTTGTTTTATAGACAATGTCGCTGAACCCCGTGTATGTCTGACCGACCCGTCCCAGAAAAGGCAGGCCGGGAACACATTGCTCATTGCAGCCGACAAATGTTTCTCAATACATTATAACGCTTGTCTCAATTTATACCTTGATTTATAAGCCATAAATCAAAAATCATATATATATATATATATATATATATATATAATTAATTGATTTATTTTATTTTATTTTATCAAGTCAAAGTACCGTTAAAAATAAAATGACAAATGAAATAATTAAAAAAAAATAGCATTATCTCTAGCTAAAAAAACATTATTTTAGAAACTGTATAGCTAGCAGTATGTTTGCCTCAATTTATATATAAATTTACAAGTTATAGAAAGTCACGGTACACGAATTTCAAACACAAATATATGAAAAAATACAACCGAAAATGACTATTTTCTCTTGAAAAATATTAATGAAAAAAAAAACATCTTTATTGAACGTCTTTTTCAGAAACGATATATTGGATTATTTAGTCTACGGAAAAATAAATGATAAATAACATATTTTCTGATTAAAAAAATGATGTCCAGCTAAAATCCGCGGAAAAGGTAATGACTAAAGTTATTTTATTTTCTATAAAGTAGAATTCTCCGTTACATTGCCTCTTTAAACCCTCAATAATTTAACTCTCGATAACTCAAACCGTTTTGTTTTTCCCTTTTGATAGTTTGAGATGTCGAGATTTATTATATTTTCTACCACCTAAAGAATGCAAAGAGATCAAACTGTGACAGTTTACAAAAATGTTAATTATTTAATATACCTTACTACGATGCATATGAGAATTTAAGTTAACTAATTCCGCGTTGATCATGAGACTGACGCCCTTCTTCTGAAAAAACACTTCCTGTCTCTTGATGTGGTGGCATTCAGTAGAGACAAGGTGCCATCACAAAGACGAGTTAGACACATCTTTCCATTATTAACAGTGTATTCATATGTCCAGAATGTCTCGTTACGTCTCTCTTCGAACACAAAGTCATCGCTGGCTGCGTCACACGACTGCCTCTGCGAAAGAAATGGATGGTTTGCATCTTGAATAAAAAAAATATATCTTTGGTTTTGTTGCAGTATTAGTAAGTGTTGTAGTTATCGTTGCTGTTGTCTTATAGCTAGTTGTGCATTGCGGTTCGTGAAATCAGGGTCGTCAGTGATTACGACCAGAAACCCATAAGTGGGTTGAAACTTGTTGTGCTTATAGTACCATATTTGGATACCCCTCAGTCCCTCGAGATCGGAAGCAAGTTGTTCTAACGAAATGATTGGTTAATATTTTTATCTTGTTTTTACAAATATGGCTGTAATAACTTTTTAGCAAATTCAATAATCGGAAGCTTATTTTGAAGCGTACAAGAGACAGTTGCACGTTTCAACTTACTAATGGATTTTTGTTACGACCCTAAGCTAAATGTAGCGTGGTTCTTTGCATCGTTTGCGCCAAAATATCACGCGAAGCGTTGAAGGAGTTACAGCATACGAGGAAAAACATGCCAATCTTTACTCCTTCCATCGGTCGATCAATCGACTGGAAACCGCTTGAGTCTGCGTTATGTAAGGGTCACCTACCGACCCATGGGAATGGCGTGGGAAGAAGGGGGGAGGGGGTGGGGGGGTGGGGAGTTGGACGTAGGAGTTGAGGTGAAGGGAGGGGGGGGGGGGGGGGGGATTCTAAAGGTTGTTGTTCACGAGTTGGTTCATGTTTTACCCTGTATTAAAATATTTGTTATAAACGGCCTTTTACCATTTGGACGAAAATCACGACCATTCAAATGACTAACTGATCTGAAACAAGGTTCTTGTGTCATTTACAACAAAATATGTTTTGGCTAATCATCTGTGCAATGGAAAAAATCCTCACAAAGCGATATCTGATGTTGTTCTAGATTGCGGATTTTCGGCGAGAAAAAAATGAAGCCTAAAAGAATTAAGCAGATGTTTCTTGTGATGTTGTTTATTATGTGTCTGAATCCATGGATGAAACCCCAATTCAAGTGATGGCGGAGCAATACTTTCCTTTGTTGCTGTTTATTATGCTATACAAGGTGTTTCTAACTTTTGGGTTTGTTGATAAAATCGTGAAGTGCGAACATTTAAATGAAAGCTACTGAGCGGTGTTTTCCTAAGGTGCAGTTTATTACTTCTAACGGACTGACTCTGTGGATGGAATCCTTAAATGGGTTTTAATATGGTATGATATCACTCACCTCAAAGACTAGTCGTACTGGATTCGTCTCTGACATGACCCTAAGTGCATACTTATCTCCATTCTGCTTAGACTGAATGCACTTCTTTGTTCCATTGCTTTGAATCATAAATCCTATGGAAACAAATGAGTGACATAGTATTGGATAAATTGATTAATTAAATGCAGTTTACATATACTAACAGCCTGCTAAAAACAAAAATCGCACCAACGAAATTAACCTGCTTTATTATTACTCGATAAAGCACGCGCGAATTCTTGTCCCTTTTTGACCATTCTTATTTTATAAAAGAATTAAAAACAAAACTTGTTCCTCGTGCATAGTTGAGTTATATAAGCAATTGGGAATTTTTTAGAACACCCAAGAAGTGCGAGAAGCGGTGTTCTTCGTAATAAAACCCATGTGCTTATTAGTTCAAATGCTCGTGTTGAAGTATTAATTATTCCCATATGGATTCAGGACACTAGATAATGTTTCTAATCCACAACCCTTACTATATACATTGTAGAAGCAAGGAATTCAACCATAATAGTTGTGGAGAAAATTGGTAAATGATGAAGTCAGCTCCAACAAAGGATACTTGATCATTTTTCCGCCTAATAAATACACTTTATTCGATGGTTTAACAGATAATACGCACGGATATTTTACGAGTTGCGTAGTATTATTCGAGCCCCGCAGTGGCGAGAAAAAATGCGAGCAATTTTAAGCAAAATGTCCCCACATATTATTTGTTATGCCATCGAATTAGGGATTTATTATTCGACAGAAATTCTTGTAGTTATAATAACTTGTGTCTTAAAATCCGGAATGCTAAGATACTGTAATTCGGCAATCTACGATGTAATACGCTCGGATATTTTGCATGTTCTCTTTCCCTGATAAGTTAAAATGACATCACAGTCGCATAATAAAGTAAAAAATCGCCCAGTGTTAACTCTATAATA
This sequence comes from Dendrophyllia cribrosa, assembly GCA_024195265.1. Lineage (NCBI taxonomy): Eukaryota > Metazoa > Cnidaria > Anthozoa > Scleractinia > Dendrophylliidae > Dendrophyllia > Dendrophyllia cribrosa. The sequence goes on along the minus strand of JAJLRJ010000007.1, from coordinate 35,879,319 downwards.
CCACATTCACTATATTATCGGATCGGATCTTAAAATAAATCCCATTGAAAGGCCCTTAAAGAGAACGCAAAAACAACATTATAGTCTAGTTGGGTGTGTCTATCACCACTTAAAATAGTTAACCTGCTATAAGTATTACCATAATTGGATCCCGCACAATTTCGGTACGATATCATTGGTAAATTAATGAGTCATTATCCGATTGTACACAACAAAATGGTTTAAGAAATCAAGGAAAACGGTTTACGATTTTGTTGCATAACTATACTGCTATCAATTGTTTTTCAGAAGTAATAGTATTAAAAATATTCAACTTACTTGTCAGGTTATCGCTGCTAGATTTCCCATCGCATCTTGCTTCACATCGAAAGCTGTTTTGAGTACAATTATCCATGTTTATCTTCATATAAAAGTCACTACCGCAAGCTCTATGCTGATAAGAAAGATGATAATTTTCGGATACGGCTTCAAAAGCCAACATGCAGCATTGCGACAACAGCCTACGAATAAAGATTATTTTTAAATTAAACTTATCGTTTTTATAAGATAGATAGTAACAGATCAGAGCGTTAGCTACATGTGCTCAAAAGGTAACTCTTTTGAGAAAGATGTTTGTATCTGAAACTTCAAAGATTAAAATCAATTGCCGTTCAAAACTCAATGAGCAATTCTAACTACTGGAGTAATATAACTAAATTTTTGCTAACTTTGCAAACCATTTAAAAACTTAAAAAGTAGTTTTGTAACATAGAAAAGATCGAGTTTTTTTTTTTCGGTAAAAAAGCTCATATTAATTTACGGTTATTGAAGTTACATCACACAATGACAGCATCTTTAAATTAAACCCGTATGACTAAATATAAAATAAATTAGTAGTTACTCTAATTACATACTCACTGCAAAATACTTTTTTAACTCCATCACAGCCTCAGAAACAGGACTAATTTTTTGTTATAACCCGTTGAAGAATTGGCCTTGACATTTATACCATTAGGTGGAAGTTTAGACCATGAGGTGGAAATTTTGAAAAATGTTAAATGTTTTTAAAATTTCTTTGAAGAATTTCGCTACTGACGGAAACCGTAGCCTTTGGTTTATTCTGAAAGGAGGAGCACACTTCCGCCAATGATGTAACTCAGTTCTTAATTTCCTTAACCTCGAAAATTGTTTCGTGATGAGCGTGTATCTTTTTACAAACAAATTGAATGCTAAAAGAACGGAATTGTTCTTTGTTTTAGTAGTTATTAGAGCGCTTCTCAAATGCGGTTTTTTGAGCCCATAAACAATTTGTCCTCACTTCGCTCGGAAAAATTGTTTTAGGGCTCAAAAAATCGCATTTGAGAGGAGCGCTCTAATAACTACTCGCGATTCCCGTCCTCAAACACCCGTAAGAGGGAGTCAAATGTGTTTTTCCCCGAGCCCACCCGCAACGGCAAGCGAGGCATCACCAATTGAAGAAATCCAAAACCCTCCATATATGGCACAACCCCCTCAACGGCCAAGCTCGGCATCACCAATTGAAGAAATTAAAAACCCTTATATATACGCAATGCCACAACCCCGGCGAAGACGGCGTGATGACGATCAACGCGAGCTGATTGCCTGGCTGGACGAACAGGCACGAAATATCGAGCGGATCGAGCCTGCCGAGGAGGGCGAGCCTCAAAACAACCCCCCGGATCTAGATTTCGAACAATTTGTTCAAATCTATGATCGGGTTGACCGACGGATTGAACAGGGCAGACGAACAATCGTGTTACAGTTTGTAAACGGGCTCGAAAACTCTCTTGTCGCCAGAATTTTGAACAAAATCAAGCAAAATGTTCACACACGGCACGCAATTAAGTTAATCTCCACAGTCAAGCTGCGAAACACTGAAACCGAGGAGTTGAGAAGTTTTTATCAAAACAATTAAACCGGGCCTTGGCTAGCCACTCTCTCCGAGACACGACAGTGGTTGCAATCTCAGGAAGAGCTTCGTCTTCAAAACGCAAGACTCAAAAGGCCTGACACCAAATGGGTTTATGAACGCACCGTCCTGCTCGAGGTCAAAGTCATTCTTGACCGACAACCCTTGCAAATAGGGCTCGGGCGGCTTCCTGATTGGATTCGCAACAAAAGAGAAGTCATTGCTCTTGACACTTTCAACGACAATCTTTGTCTTTTTCGTTGCTTGGCTGTCCATCGAGGAGCTCATAAAAGGGACAACACTCGCAGATCCAGAGAACTCGCGGAAAGCTTCTTCGCATTTTATCCGGGGCTTCGAGGTCAGCTAAATTTGCGGCACTTGTCTAAAATCGAAAAGCATTTCAAGCAAGGAATTGCCGCATATCTTGTTCTCCCCAATGGTGACTTCATTTTATCTCACAGCCCTGCGAATTACAACAAGGTGGGCGCTTCAACCATGATTATCGGTATTCATGAGGACCACTCCTTCTTGATCACCAACATCAATAAAGTCACAAACAATTACACTTGTGGCGAGTGCGGCGGGAGGTTCACACGGGCTGCTGATTTAACTCGCCACTCCAAGACGTGTACTCGTGGTCAAACCAAAATCGTCTGCCCCGGGAAACGTGTCCTTCCTCCGGAGTCAGCTTTTGAGAAAGCCTTTTACCCAGAAGGTGGTTTCGGTGTCAAGGGGGTGTGCTGGCTGGAGTGGGAGGCGAAGCAGCGTGGCATTCACATCCACCATCACAGATGCGGCCATGGTGGTGAGAGCTATATTTGTGGGGCTCCAGTCGACGGCTATCACCCAGAAAGCAAGACAGTTTTTCAGTTCCACGGTTGTCACTGGCACGGTTGCGAGGAATGTTACCCCGATGGAACGAGGGACGAAGAGGTTCATGTTGACCGAAGGGGCAACACAATCACAAGGACGATTGCTTACCAAAAGACTCTGCAACGAACTCAGTTTCTTCGAGATGCTGGGTACACCGTGGTGGAAAGGTGGGAGCATGAACGACCTTCCCCCTGGTGGAATGCTCGTTGCCCACAGAAAAGAAACAAAACATATCCCTACGCGATCGTCTATGACTTCGAAGCATACCAGGACAAGACCAAGGCCGCTCGTCCGACACACGATCTCTCTTATGAAAGCGAGCATGTACCCATCTCAGTCTCCATTGCCGACACGTTAAACCCTGAGCCTGAGTACATTTGCTCCAAAGAGCCTGACGAGCTTATCGGGCTATTTTATGCCTCCCTGGAGCGGCGAAGCGCAGCCATCCGAGAGGACGTGGCTGGCAAATATATGCCCCCAGACCTTGAGAATCTTCCTGAGAAGCAACTCAAGCTCATCGACAAATGGTGCAACCAAGTGCCTGTGGTCGGCTTCAACTCAGGCCATTACGATCTCAAGCTTATCCGCAAGTACTTTGTTTCTCATTTCGCTCAAGAGAACGGACTCTTTGCCGCTGAGAAAGAGGGGCGCATCATGTTCATCAACACTCCCAGCTACAAGTTCTTGGACATCATGAATTATTTGGCCCCAGGCATCACGTACGACAAGTGGGTAAAGACGTATGGAGCGACACAGACCAAGTCCTGGCTTCCATACGAGTGGTTTGACAGCGCTGACAAGCTGGATTTCCCGGGGCTTCCTCCATACGAGTGCTGGTACTCACAACTCAAAAAGGCCTTCGTTATTTCTCCCAAGGAGCACGAAGAATGCAATCGCATCTTCCACGAGAAAGGTATGAAGACATTCGGAGACTGGCTGGAGTATTACAACAATCTAGACGTGTCCGCCCTTCCTCGAAGCTCTCCAAACGATGAAGGGCTTTTACACGGGTCTCGGGGTTGACATCTTCAAAGACGCGGTCTCTTTGCCAGGAGTATCAATGCAATACGTCTTGCGAGGCTCATTGAGAGGACGCAATGCTCCAGAACTATACGCCCCCGGCCCAGAAGCTTACGCCATGCTGAAGGGGGCTGTGGTTGGCGGGCCAAGCCTGGTCTTCACCCGCAAACACGTGCGCGGCGAAACCCGCATCCGTTCTCACAAATACGACTTAGCTCGCATCACGAAACGGATTGTGGGGTTCGATGCTAACTCCCTTTACCCAAGCACGATGCTGCAGAAGATGCCTTGTGGTAAAGAGACGGTTGTGCATTACAATGCCCCGGAGCAGGCGGCGAGAGTTCTTGAAATGAAGCTGCATACAGGCAGGTGGTTCGGGTTTGCGGAAGTGGACATCGAAGTCCCTCGAGAGTTGTGGGAGCAGTTCGAAGAGTTTCCCCCGCTCTTCATCAACCAAGCAGTGCCTAACGAATGCGTTCCACAGCATATGCACGCTTTCCAAGAAAGTGGCCGAACCCGCTTTCCCGACCAGAAAAAGCTTCTGGGTGTGTTGTCAGCGAAAAAGATGCTGATCTACTCACCCCTCTTGAAGTGGTATCTCAACATCGGGCTCAAGATCACGGCAGTCTACCGCACGATCGATTACATACCCAAAAAGCTCTTCGACTGGTTCGTTCGCAAGGTCGCCGACAATCGAAGGAAAGGCGACGCTGACAAGGATAAGGCCCTGCTTGCTGAAGTGTTCAAGCTCCTTGGCAACAGCGCTTACGGCAAATTCATCGAAGCTGTGGAGCGCCAGACAAGAACATTGTACACAATTGACGAGGACGAGGTCGACAAGCATCTCCGCTCACCCTTATTCGATGACCTCGAAGAGATTGGAGCTGCTTACAAGATCGAGCTGCGCAAGCAAAAGGTCACAATCGACCGCCCCTTTCAAGTGGGCATTGTTGTGTACCAACCTGCCAAGCTTCGCATGCTGGAGTTCTATTACGACTTCCTAGATTACTTCATCGACAGGCGCGACTTCGAGCTCATCCAGATGGACACGGACAGCATGTACTTCGCTCTTGCTCACGACACTCTGGAAGAGGCTGTTCGCCCGGAACTTCGAGACCAGTTCGAGGCAGAGAAGAAGAATTGGTTGGCGTGGGACAAGTGGAGCGGCAGAGAGCCTGGCTTGTTCAAGCTTGAGAAGGAAGGCACACGGGCCATCGCCCTGTGCAGCAAGTGTTATTATGTCGAAAACGAGGCTAGCGGCGAGGCCAAGATGTCCTCCAAGGGCGTCAACAAGAAGCAGAACGAGCTTCGCTGGGAAAGGTACGAAAGAGCCCTGCAAGGGGGCAGGGACATGGCCACCAACAGGGGCTTCCGAATGCACAACGGTGCCATGTTCACTTACGAGCAGCACAAGCTGGGCCTCTCTGCTTATTACGACAAGCGTTGGGTGCTGCCAGACGGCATCCACACAGAACCAATCGAGTTTCACAACCCCGCTGGGGGCAACTGAGTGCCCGGTGGCACAACCATTAGCTCTTCACGAACAAACCCTCTCTTGGGGCCGTCGTAGAGATAATAAACGACAGGTGCTTCTGGTTTGGTGACAACCTTCTCAATGTTGTGGACCTTCAAAGACCAGATCGGGTCGGTCGCACGCCTTCCGCCCCCTTCCAGTTCACCGGGGTAATAAAGATATCTCACACTCACCCGGGCAGGGAACTTCTTCTCATTCACCCCAATAGGCCTAGCATATGGAGTCGCGGGCTTGGAAGAAACGGCTTTCTCTTTGATTGCTTGAGCGGGCTTCTTGCCAGTGAGTCTTGTCACTTCATTGTTCAAGGCCGAGACAACTTCTGGCAGTCTTTTGACCCAAGCAGTCGACCGGCCAGAGCGCATATTCATTTCAACGGCATACTGATATTGAATCTCTCCACAATTGCTTGGTCTCTGTGGATATCAACCCGCCCGCGACGAATGGTCGTTTTGTTGTTTTCCATTGTCTTAGTCACAGCCCCCATAAACTCTTTCCCAGGGTCAACTTGCAAGAGTTGAGGCCATTTCAAAGGCCCACGTCTGTAAATCTTCTGAAATGCCCTTGAGACTTCTTCAGACTCTTTCGAAGTCAGAGGCTCTGCTGCTTTGTAACGGCTAGCCACATCCACAAGGGTTAATGCGTATTTGTAAACCTTTCTCCCGTGTGGAAGTTTGTCGTGGGGCAGGAAGAGAAGATCTGCTTGATGCACTGCATTGGGTGATGAGACATCAAACTTGGGACGGGGGATAGCGCGTGGCGCTGGGAGGTAAACTTGCCAAAGGGCTTGTTTGACCAGCCATTTCTTTGCGACATCATCAGAGACCTTGGCTGCTGCAGCTAGCTTTTTGACAGCGGCAAGCCCCTTCCAATACCCTTTCGGGCTGTAATAGATCTTAGAGAGTTTCGCCTCCATAGGGGTATATATGTTTGTTTAAAGAAAGCGATAAGCAGCATACCCACCCGCAAGCAGGGTGCCTTCAATGAACACAAGTTCACCGTTTTGCTGTTGTGGGCTGGGCTTGTAGAAGTCCGAGAAAAGGGGTTCTTTGTTGTCTTTGATTTGTTTATCTGGTTGCGTTTGGTGCATCTGGTTATACAAGACCAGGGCTTGGTCGGTGGTTTGGAAGTTTTTGCTAGCTTGGTGTTCCTTCCGATCATTGGCTGCAATCCAATCCCAATCCCAGATTGACCAGCTGGCTCGTTCGGCCTTTGACATCTTTGGAGGCGGCGCAGTCATCGAGAATGAATAAAGTGTTGGTGCATGTGAAAAAGAAGCTCGCCAACTTTAACCAGTCTTCGATTTCATGCTGTTGGCAGACAATCACGAAGATGTGCGGATCGCGGTCCACGAAGCCATCGTATGTCTTGTTCTTAACAAATGTGGGGCAGAATAAAACGATGTAATCAAAATAACCCCTAAAGGGACCTCGCAGTTGGGAAAGAAGATACTGTGTCTTGCCAGAGTTAGTGGGGCCCACGATTAGTGCATTGAATGGCAGCTTTCTTGGGTCCATACCCAACACCTATATTAGTTGGTTTGCAAACAATTGGTTCATGTGTTGGCGGGGAGGGGGCCATTGCCAGAAGTCTTTGTATTTTATTGTGTGACAGGAATCCGGTGGATGGAAGGGGAGCCGGCTTGGAATAGAAGTTGATCTTGTTTCTTGTGGCCATGGTATATATATGCGTTTACTTAGTACTGTACAGATTCCAGCTGCCTGCCCATGATGTTCATCTGTGAGTCTGAGAGGGTGAAGATGTGGCAGAGTGAGTTTCCCGAGCCTTTGCCGTCTCGTTCGATCTCGAGTTGCACGCCATCCTGTGTGTTGACGAGCCGTTGGCCGTTGCCGTGCAGGGATGTGTCCCCCATGACCCGCAGGTCAATCCAGAGACCAAACTTGTTGCCTGTGAGATATTTGGTCAAGTTCATGTTAGGCCTGCCACGCGTGTGTGGGGTAAAATGCCGGGTTATCTCTCTCTACATGTCTGTGCCACTGATGCCCTCGTTGTAAAGTCTGTTTGGAACACCGTTGACTGTGACCTTCACTTTGGTGATGTCGGGATTGAAATAGTTCTCGGAGTCCCTGGCACCAGCCGCGTAAGGGTTGATGAACAGCAAGAGGATGCCCTTGAGAGACCGGCGCTGTGGGTTAACCCTAAGATTCAGCCGAGTGTCACCACTTTTTGAGAAGGGATGCACCCGATCTCGCATTACCAGGTCATAAGCGAACTCCTTGCCACTGGTGTAAGTGCTTGTTGCCTCGTCGGCCAGACTCTTACTTCTGATCGTCTCATACTCCAGCTGGATGTTTTCTAACTTGTACACGAGCTTGCTTGTGTCTGGGCCTCTGACAACTTGGTTTGCGGGGGCGAGGGTTAGTTCGAAGACCAGATCGTTATACAGGGCTTGAGGATATATAACACCGTGGTCAGTTAAGATTTGGTGATCCAGCTTGATGCGATACTTATTCTTGTATATTGTCTCCAGCTTGGTTTCAGCATCCACGCCGGAGGACTTCTTGTCACCAGCACCAGAGCGGATCTTACACAAATCCATACTCTGGATGCCCTCCATAAGCATATTTTCCCGCTCATCGGTTGATTTGAATAGGTCTTCGAAGATCTTGTAGATGTCGTACCCAACCGTGTCCTGGACAGTGGTGGCTGCAAACTTTACAACGAATCTGTCAACCAGGGCCCGAGAAACATTTTGCACGAGAAAGTTGTTTGCATGGCCGCCAGCTAGGTTGATGTTGAACACCAGGGCAAGTGAGCCGGACACAATAACATCGTGCTCGCCCAGCTTGGGCACAGAGACATACAATGTCTCGCCGGGATTGGCCTCAGAGGGGTTGAATGTGATGCGCTTGACGGTTCGCTCTGCCTTCATGGCGCCCAGTGTCTTTTCACTGTGAGATGGAAGTAGATTCGGTTGCACAGCCATGGTATATATTTGTGTTTTTAAAATTCATATTTATATATCATGGAAGTCGATCCAACTGATGCAACTGAGAAAACCCCTCTCTTCCCAAAAGGCACAGGGAATGACGATGACGATGTCGATGTCGATACGAGGTGGGATCAAATGACAGAAGAAGAACAGGAAGAAACCCGCCGATGGGCCCAACCCGACCCCAACAACACTCAACCCTTTGAACCGGGCGCTGCTTCCACCCCTGCTGGTGAACAAATAGCTATGAAAAACAGACTCGACCCAGAGAAACAAGGCACCCACACTGAAGAAACCTCTTTCATGACAGGGGCTACTCAAGGCCGGCGAATGATAACAGCTGATGACATGGCCTATTCCGAGGTTAAGGAAGAGTTTACTCACGCAGACAGAAATCAACTTTTCGGTACGAGGCGAAACCAAAATCAGGTGGGGCCATCATCGAGGTAAAATATCATGGAAGAGACAAATGGTATCCTCTTTACACAAAAAGCCGGGGGGCTTTCGAAAAAACTCTCAACGCTTCTCTTCCCAAAGAGATCAAAACTGCTCTCGGAAAGTCTGTGGATAAAGAGTTCAATGAGACAAATGCTGCATTTGAAGCAAATGAAAAAGAACTGGAAGCAAAACAAAAGCAAAAACAAGAAGCACAAATAGCTGCTGCGGGCACACAAAAAATTCGCCTCGACATGGATGCCATCAGAAAGAAAAAGACGATAACCTCATCGTAAGAGAAATAAATTCCCCCCCCCCCCCCCCCCCCCCCCCGATATACGCCCTGGGAATTTATTTCTCTTACGATGAGGTTACCGTCTTTAAAAAGAATTTTGAAGAAAAGCTAAATTCGATGAAGAATATCTTAAATCTTTGGAAAACAAGAAATCTTACTCTCCACGGCCGTATAATCATTCTCAAAAGCCTCGCTCTCTCCAAGCTTGTCTACAACACATCCGTACTCTCCTTCCCACCGGAATTTATATCCACAGTTAAGTCTGCTATATCACAATTTGTTTGGAATACCCTTCCTAAAATCAAACACAATACAATGATTGGCCCAAAAATAAAAGGAGGTTTAGACATGCCGGATTTTGAAATAATTAATAATGCCTTGAAGGTAACCTGGATAAAAAGGTTGTATGAAAGCAGCAATGATGCGAGTTGGAGCCGCATACCCCTTGCTCTTTTAAAGCGGGTAGGTGGGATTTTTCTTTTCAAGTGTAATTATGACCTAAAATCCCTTAAATTAGAACTTCCTATACAATTTTATAGAGACGCTTTAAGTATCTGGCAGATGATAAACCAACAAACTCCTGAAAATAAAGAACAGGTGTTAAACGAAATCCTGTGGAACAACCGGTTTATTAAAATCAATGGATACTCAGTCTATTATAAAAATTGGTACAATGCAGGAGTGATCAGGATCAAAGATATTTTTTATGATAACGACTTTTTGACTTTCAATGATTTTTGCCGCACATTCCGAGTCAAAACCAATTTCTTGACATATTATGGTCTATGTAACGCTATTCCCAAAAACTGGATCCGCCTTTTGAAGCAACCCAATTTAAATGGTACCCAAGAGCCTGATGTGGAGAAAATTCCGTTAAACGTGCTTTCATGTAAAGTGGCTGCTAAATTTCTAATTGAACAGAAATTCATACCCCCTACAGCAGAACAAAGAATGATACAAGCAAATTTTAATAGGCAAACGATACAAACCATTTACAGTATTCCTTTTAGTGTGACAAAGGATATTAGACTCGCTATATTCCAATTCAAAATTATACACCACATCTTGCCAACTAATGCAACTCTATTCAGAGATAAGATAATTCAATATGACAATTGTCATCTTTGTGATGAAAAACAGACTTTAAAACATCTTTTTGTTCTATGCCCAGACGTTCAAGTCTTTTGGGAAACTTTCTGCAACTGGTGGAACGTAAAGAATGACGATTTTATCGTTTTAAATGAGCATATTATCATTTACGGCTACACAAATAACTTCAGAAAATACCTTGGTTTAAACCTCTGCTTAATAATCGCCAAATATTACATTTACTACGCTTCTAAAGAGAAAGATCCCTACTACTTTGAAGCTTTCCTTGTCTTTCTAAAGAGCAAATTATCCATCGAGAAAAGCAAAGCCAAATCGCAAATTAATTCTTAAATAACTATTTCCTTACTTTCGTTCATGTGAGCATTCGAATCTAAAGATCTATTTAGACGGACACTCTAAAAAATAAATGTTATTTAAAATTTTGATTGAAAAGTATTTGTAAAAAAAAAGTATTGTAGCTGTAAGTGTAACTGTGATGTAACTAGTTTATGTAACTTAATTAGGTGTAACTAATTTAGTGTAACTTAATTAGGTGTAACTAATTTAGTGTAACTATGCTGTAATTATCTTTGTAACCTACTAACAAGGTTATTATACAATATTTCTGTAAGTAACTGTCTTGTAGAAAATAATAAAACTTTAAAAAAAAAAAAAAACCGAAACAGAAACAGAAGAGGATGTAACTCGACCTGATTTATTAAGCAAGGTTGATAGATATGATGGATAATAAATATTTTTCTTATTTATCATGATCAGAAAAAAAAAAAAAAAAAAAAAAAAAAAAAAAAAAAGAAAATCGAAGAGGAGGATGCCCAGATTAAAAAGATTGAAGATGCACATGGACCACTGGAAAAGGAGGCAATACAAAGACGGAAAGATGAAAAGAGAGCTCTTGAAGCTGAGCATCAAACCAAACGAAAAGAACTGAAGGATAAACAAAAAGCTGCCCAAGAAGCAGACAAACTACAAAAAGACGTTGACAAACTCATGCTTGACAATAGGGGCTTAGAAGGGCGCTTAGAGGAACTTAGAGCAAAAAAGGACGCTATAAAACCACTGGACGAACTGAAACAGAACAAAGAAGAGCTTGAACGGCAGAACGCTGAAGACAAGCGTGTCATAGAGGCTGAGGACACTTCCTCCTCTGACAGAGCAGCTGCTGAAGACCGGGTTGCTGAACGTGAAGAAGAGCTGGCAAGGCTCAATACAGAAATTGAGTTGCGGGAAAGGAGCATGTCTTTGAGAGAGAGGGTCAGAGAAATCTTCAAGAAATACGGATGGACCCTGCAAGCGATTGTTCTGGCAGCTGGCATCACCATCAGCGCTGTTGTACTCGCCACCTTGAACGGCCTGGCAAGGGCCACCAAGGCTATTGGAAATGGGCTTAATGAGCTTGGCAAAAAGGCAGCCAGCGCCTTGCCTGGCCTCATTGGTTCAATTGTGAGCTTCATCTTCAAAGCGGCTGGGTCGGTCATCTCCTTTCTGGGTGAACACGCCTGGCTGCTCATCCTTGCCGTGGTGGCCTTCCTTGTTGAAAGGATCACCAAGCGTTCGAAGTCTTGAACACTTATCTCGACCAAACGAAAAGCCCTGCCAAAGCAGGCGCACCCACAGCAACGAGTGCCTTGGAGACGTGATGTGAGTCGGGCTGTGGTGTGGGTGTGGGTGGGGATGTGGGTGTGGGCTGTGGTGTGGGTGTGGGTGTGGGTGTGCTGCTTGTCGCTGGGGCTGTGGCGATGCCCTGTGCCTGTGTGGCCTGTGGAGACGTGATGCGGGTCGGGCTGTGGTTGTGGTGCTGGTTGTGGGGCTGGTTGTGGTGTGGGTGTTGGTGTGGGTGTGGGTGTGGGTGTAGGGGTTGTGGTCCTTGGTTTGGTGGCGATGCCCTGTGCCTGTGTGGCCTGTGTATGTATCGGGTTTGATGGGTGACTGTTTGGTGGATTAATCTTTGTTGGTCCACCGTCCATGTGGCGAAGGGAGGCTTTTTTTGTGCCCAGATTAACACCACTGTTCACGCCCAGCTTCATTCCTTGCGTTGCCTCCTGTAGATTGTTGTTATACCCGATCACGCTCTCTGTGTTGATAATCATGCGCGATGGCATGAGCCAGCTTCCGGGTGCTGTCGCAAAGTCCAGGCGAACTTTCGTTGCTTGGATGGCAAGCTGGTATCGCTGTACGCTTGTTGCGATGTCGTTCAGGATTATGGCCTCCTCTAGATGGGTGAGGAAGACTCTCTGCGTTTCGAACGCCCGGCCTCCTTTTCCAATGATGCTGCTGCGGGTTTTGGCTTGTGAACCAAGAATGCAGTACACAAAGGCCTCGATTGATTGGTTCATACGCGCGAGCCCTGGCTGTGTTAGCCCCTGTGCGTAATTTGGTACAAAGTGCTCGAACTGGGTGTCCGCCCCTTGGTCGTTGCGGACGAAAGATATACCATTGGCACGATAATTGGGGTCTTTTCTGTCAGTGACGCGCTCATCATCGAACAGAGCTAGATCAGAATCTGGATAAGTGTAATCGGTAGAAATGGGGCCCTCTCCATAAGCCCAAATGTAGACATTACCAAGACCGTGGTTCTTGCCGTATGTGTAACGGAAGTCAGAACTGGGGTCGATACCGAACTCGATGAAAGCTTCTTGTACGCGTCGATGTTGTATTTGTTGTCTTTCTGGTTGAATGGGGGATCGTCTGGCAAAGCACTCACGCAGATACTTCGCCGCAGCCTCCAAATCCGATTTGAGAGATTAAACTCTGGCTTTAATCTCTACATTTCTAAGGATAAATCATTTGCACCCAATTGAATACATAACCCGGCTGTGTACAACCATAGAGAAGTTCGCTAAACAACTGGCTGATGTTCGGTCCTTGGACATTAAAGGCGAATACAAAACCAAACTCGATGAGCTTGATAAAGAATACAAATTTATCCTCCTGCGCTCACTCGAAAGCTACACCAAGGAAATACTGCGTTCAAACCTGTCAGAACGCCTTCATATCATCAAGGAGTATCTTTCTCCCGAGGCACAATATGCCACACACTCACCTTTCACCCTTGTGAATGAAAGGACAAAAATTTGCCAAAACTGCAAAGGCAAATTAAACCTCAGGATGTTTTCATCAGAACTTTGCTGTGAGAACTGCGGGCTCTTAGAGCCTCTGGATGGTGTTACATTCGATTATAACGGGCTCTATGGTGGTGATTACACAATTACCAAAAAAAGAATGACCACCAAACACTACAACTTCAAAAGCTATCTCAACAAACATCTGAAAATTTGTGAACACCACGTCTGCTTGTCCAATGATGAAATATATCATGCAAATGAGACATTCAAATTCATCGAAGAATATCTGCCGAAAAGAATCTCCATGCCCTTTGTGGCCCACAAAATCTTGGATGCGATAAAAGGACCACAACGGCTTGTCAATTACTTCTGGCTGCAAGTCCCAGAAAAATCAATGTGGAAGCACGAACAAAGCTGGAAGATCATGCTTGAAAAGATGGATCACGTTGAGTGAGCACTGCCATAGAAACTTTCGTGAGCACTTGGACCGTCATAGTCTTCCTCGTCATCCCTGCTGATGTCTGCAAACATAAATGCCCGCTGAAAAGCTCTATAAAGTGGCATGCCAGGACAAATGGCTCTGTGCCTGCCCATGGCCACTTCTGGCGAGAAGTGTTCTTGACATTCATCACATGTTTGTGAAGTGAATAAACGGAAATAGCAAAGGTGTTGCCAGTGATAATGATTTTTTATTGAAAAGCATACAGATTTCATCCTGCGTTGATGAAGGGCCCTGGCAGCCAAGTCACGCTGGATACTCCTTTCAACCAGTTCAAGGATGTAATCCTGGATCATGTCTGGTAAATAGTCCCAATGGGATTCACCAAAAGCCAGCAACCATTCGCCGAAGTAGTCTTGATTCTTTGGATTGAAGTCAAGTCCTTGAGCCGTCATTGCCATGTTGGTTTGGTATATACAGGGGATAGGCTTTGTCCAATTGGAGATATCGTACTGTATCAACATTCATCAGCGGGTTTCTTTTCGCGGGAGGGCAACCATTTCTTAAATGACTGTAAACCGTTGATTTACACAATCTTCGATTGCAGCCGGGACAAATCTCTTTCGGGCGTGGTTCTGTTCGCAGCTTCTTGCAAGCGTATTTTTGATGCTCAACAAGAGAATGGCCTTGGGTGAAGTTTAAACCACAATGTCTGCAAGGGTTGTATTCGAACGTCCCTTTGTTCTTTGCATATAAATCATCACCTTCTTTCAACTCAATCCCACGCATTTTCAAAAACGCAACGGCAGTCATTGCTTCGTTCGCCATCGCGCTATAAACAAGGGCAGGGATTTCTTCAATTGGTAATAAGTGCTGCAAGTTGCTGTGGAGTTAATGTTTCGGCAATTCTAAGTATATCTGGAGGGATAATGTTTTCTTTTGGACTGGGCTTCACCATTGTATTAGAAGTCCTTCCAATAAAATATTTTGTGAGGTGGCGCCGATCAAAAAAAACTTGTTTTTTCTTACCATTAACAATAAGCCCGCTTCTTCCTCGCCCCATTGTCACAATGTGCGTATATACCAAGGGAAAGGATTTCTTCAATTGGTGATGCCTCGCTTGCCGTTGCGGGTGGGCTCGGGGAAAAACACATTTGACTCCCTCTTACGGGTGTTTGAGGACGGGAATCCCGAGTAGTTATGAGAGCGCTCCTCTCAAATGCGATTTTTTGAGCCCATAAACAATTTTTCCGAGCGAAGTGAGGACAAATTGTTTATGGGCTCAAAAAACCGCATTTGAGAAGCGCTCTAATAACTACTGTTTTCAATACATTGCCTCGAATAAATTCATAAGCGAATTATGGAAACTTTAATATAATAATCTCTGCCAATTCGTGATAGATACCAAATAGCGGTAACTGAATTTGATTCACCGCGCCTCTGTAATAAACGGTAATAAACACACCTGTATTATTACAGTGCGACGCGCCTTCGATCATGTGAGCACCCAACAAACTTTTTCAATTGACGGGCACGCCTTCTCGCGAAGTTGAGCACGATAGAATGTAACATTTTCGCCTCGTGTTTATTGCAGAAGTGTAAACATAGTAACAAAATACCAAGATTTTATTCACTTTTAATTATTGCTTCACATATGTATCCAGCAGTTACCAAAATAATTGTAAAAATTAGCTGGTGATATCGCGAAAACTTGTAAAAACGTTTGTTGGGTGTTCACGGTAAGGCGTCGCACTCTAAACATAGTTAAACAATAACATCGACAACAGCGTTAACATAAAAAGGAAGGACGAAAGCAATCTCAAAATATACAACAATTGATAAGCGAGTTAAATTTAGCCTTATTAAAAGGGAAGTCTAATTTCCACAAAGAAGGCTTTGCATGATGTTCAGTACTAATGCACTAGTGTTTAAAATTATGCCGGGTTTCCGTTTTCTACCCCATCACCAAAACCCCGTTCTGACAATTCAATAAAATAATTCAGTTTTTTTTTAGTTTCGACGCAGTGGTTTTCACTTCAAGTAGGTGTTGAAGATTATTCGAGAA
Source organism: Dendrophyllia cribrosa (assembly GCA_024195265.1). Taxonomy (NCBI): domain Eukaryota; kingdom Metazoa; phylum Cnidaria; class Anthozoa; order Scleractinia; family Dendrophylliidae; genus Dendrophyllia; species Dendrophyllia cribrosa. Next base: position 35,863,627 of record JAJLRJ010000007.1, on the reverse strand, counting down.
TGGTTGTGATAAAAGGAACGTATTTGATTTAATGACTCTGCCTTCTAAAAATGTTGCTGATTAAAAATAAGGTTTAAAGATGATTGTCATTTTTATGAATTATTATTTAAAACTATTTTAAACAATTCAGCCCATTAAATTACATAAAGTTGACATGGATGAATAGATGCTACGAGTTTACACAGTTTATAGTTTAAGAGCAGATCCGTGCAAGAATCAAACAAAATCGCAAATCTTCGGCAAAGCGGAAAAAAATCAAATTAGCTCCTCTTTTGCATATAGATAGTCTATAGTAAGTACATGAATGCCATGTAGTTTTTTCCTTGAAATATCTATTTGTTTCCGAGAAAAACGAAGAAAGTCGTTATAATCTCAGGGCATAATTTGGCAATCCCAAACACATGCAAACAGGGTTGAAATAAGTCATGATTCACTCGACTCGCGTATCAAAACTACTGCGCTAGAAAAAGTTGTCATAGTTCCAATTTGTTGTATAACTTGTCATAGTCTAAACACCATGATTTCATAAAAATTGGATTAATCTAAGTATTCAAGGGAAGCAAAAAGCTTATGGCTCTCCCGTGCTCCGTAAAATGGTAGGCGAAAAACAACAATGATTTTGAGCATGTGCCTTTGTTCAGAATTTTGTAATATTACGAATGACAATACTAGAATTGACGATTTTTCAAAATATGTAAAGTTTGGTCTGGGGAAATGAATTTGAGATTTTTAAGAATTTGTTGAAAATCGTGAACGAAAGATATAAAATCACGCCACCTTGTGTATGCGTGACCAACAACAAAAACACTTAGAACGTTTTTCCTTGAGAAATCTTGGCAATTAAACTCTGACGCCAAAAAACAATGGAAATATACAAACCTTCACTTGGATATGACATTCTTGAATGTCCAAAATGTTTCGTTTTGCCGTCTGTTCAATTTCATTCGTGAAGTTGATTACGAACAGTGAAGATCAGTGAAGCCCGTAGCCACGATCAAAACCGCTTTACTTTTCGCTGAATTCTTCGTAGCTCACTTTGCACTTTCGTACTCTTTATGCTGTTGATACAATTTTTTTCTGGTGGAAACTGTAAAAGGGCTCACAATAAAGCGAACTAGTTCAAGCATGTGTTCCCAGTTTGCATAACCGTGAACCAATTTGAGACCATATGCAAATTACGTCACTCTGAAATTTGCATATCAGGCTGAGCAAGCGTTTGTGACAGTCACGGTTGGTACACAGGGTGGATATTAAGGTATTCTCAGTGGCCAAAATTCCATATTTTTTTTGAAGTTTGATGAGTGTTGTTCGGAAGTCTTCAATTAATACAGTTCAAAACAGGAAAGAGATCTCGTGGGTTTTAAAATAAAATATTGACAGAAAACCAATATTTATTACATGGGTGGGGTTGGGTTGGGGTGGATCTTGTCGGCCTGGATTTCACATGTTAAGCTACACAAATAATCTTTCAAACGAGAACGCAGGTACAAAGATTGAGAAATTTTGATCCATTTACTTGTCATTGTTTTTATTTTTAGAGTTTTATAAAGTCCACTTCCGCTTCTGGTATCTGATTGGACTGCTATGGTAAAACACCAACAAAGACAGGCCAGCCCTAGTTTCATTTCTAGAGTGTGACAATTGACAATGCTTTAGTTGTGAGAGGAACATTCCTCCTTCATTGTCCCGCTTTTAATAAGAAATATTTCGGTTAATCTTCTCTTTAGCCGATACAAACATGACTCACGTTTTCCGCTCATTCCTTGCTCAGGTATTACCTTTTTCTGTTTTTTAAGGGGGAGGTCGGGCCAATAAGAAATCAATTCCTGCGAAAAATTGCAGACGAAAAAAAAATAAACACAATAAAATGAAGTTAAAAACACATTGAAAACTAGCGGAAAAGAATCAATGCAAGGCACGTTTCATGCACAGAATTAAGAAATATAATTGATCAACTAATCAATTAATTAATGCCAATATAATGAAAAGAAAATATACTGATGTGATATTTTTTTGGTGTATATTGTAGGAGAGCTATTAGGCATTTAACTCTAAAACACTCTTATGGACTACTGGTCCTAAAAAGAAAATTAGGAAATCATGGAACAAAGAATCTTCCGCGTTCTGAATTCTAGGGGTTTTTACAACAACAACAAACAACAACAACAGTTTTATTTGAAACCTTCCAATTACAACAGTACCTCCCATCTATACATACATAATTTCATTCTACTTTAAGCGAATGCTACGTCGCTTGTACAATATCAGATGATAGTCCAATACACCCTCTGGTGTCGTATACAGGGCCCATGCACCCCATTGGGAGAGATGGGGCAGAAAACGTTTGGGAAAGTTCTGCTTTCTCTAGTTCAGGTACTGCAGTCGCACAGTGTTCAGAGCCTTGAAGCATACCGCACTGTACATAGCGCGAGCATTAAGCCTTTCTAAAAAAAATACATGAAACATTGGCAAAAGACCCAATGAATACTTTATCCACCCATGTACCAACCGTGACTGTCACGAACGCTTGCTCAACCTGATATGCAAATTTGAGACGTAATTTGCATATAGTCTCAAAACGGTTCACGGTTACGCAAGGATGGAAAACTGGGAACACATGCTTGAACTAGTTCGCTTTATTGTCAGCCCTTTTACAGTTTCCGCCAGAAATCTGGTAAAAAAATTGTATCAACAGAAAAAACAGTACGAAAATGCAAAGTGAGCTACGAAGAATTCAGCGAAAAGTTTGTAAAAGCGTTTTTGATCGTGGTTACGGGCTTCACTGTTCATGATAAACTTCACGAATGAAATTGAACAGACGTCAAAACGAAACACTATGGACATTCAAGAATGTCATATCCAAGTTAAGGTTTGTATATTTTCATTGTTTTTTTGTTTTTTGGCGTCAGAGTTGCCAAGATTTCTCAAGGAAAAACGTTTTTGTTTTTGTTGTTGGTCACGCACACACAAGATGGCGTGATTTTACGTCTTTCGTTCACGATTTTCAACAAATTCTTAAAAATCCCAAATTCATTTCCCCAAACTAAACTTTGCATATTTTGAAAGATCGTCAACTCTAGTATTGTCATTCATAATATTACAAAATTTTGAACAAAGGCACATGCTCAAAATCATCGCTGTTTTTCGCCTACCGTTTTACGGAGAACGGGAGAGCCATAAGCTTTTGACTTCATTTGAATACTTCGATTAAACTAATTTTTATGAAATGATGGTATTTAGACTGTGACAAGTTGTACAACAAATCGGAGCTATGACAGCTTTTTCTAGCGCAGTAGTTTTGATACGCGAGTCGAGTGAATCATGACTTATTTTAAGCCTGTTTGTTGTCGCCAAATCGAACCCCGGGCTGAAAAATAATGTTTTCGTTTTCCCAGAAACAAATAAGTTTTCCAAGAAAAAAACTACACAGCAATTGTATACTTACTAAAGGCTACCTGTATGCAAAAGAAGAGCGAATTTTAGTTTTTTAACTTTGCCGTGTAATGTTTGATTTTTGCACGGATTTGCTCTTAAACTTCCCGAGACCACAGGCTTAAGGCGTGGCGTTTACGGGGGAGTTTTAACGTCTCATAGTAAAACCACAGAGGGATTGCTAACAAACAAAGTTACATCTAGAAAAAAGCAAAGTGCGAAATTATTTAACTTGCCCGTTTCAACTCCTAAAAGAGGAATTCCGGAAACATTTCAATTCTTTGCTGATAGGCTGCTTATTGCACATTGTTTGGTGATGATTGGTTTTTTTTAAATTATTATAAAATTTTATTATTAAAGTGTTTCTCGTATAACGTATAGTACACTGTGATATGATCTTATATATATATGCCCTTTTCTTTTTCCACAGTAGAACTGTCAGTAGTTTTTTTTCCTTTCCGGTCCGGGTAAAGTATCTTTCAGTAGCTGTTTTGGAATACCAAGAATATTTTATTGAATTAAATTAAATCAAATTCATGCATCTCATGATATTTTTATATGGCTTTTTATTCACGCGGAGTCACATTTTGTTGTGGAAAGTACAACATGCGGCAGCTTTGTTCAACTGTTAAGGTGTCCCTAGCAGCAGCATCTGGAGTCCAATTATGTGTTCTCTGTTTCTATTATTAAGAAGCGTAGCTTTTTAATCCTACTATCATTTGGAAACTTAAAAAGAAATATTAAAAAGTTGACACTGGCTAAACATGTTGTGTTGGACGTTTCGGCAACTACTGTTGCCTTCTTCAGCAAAAGATAAAATGCAAATGTCTAACGGCGTCCTGATGGTATACGATGTATGCAAATATTAAATAGCACCTCGAAAGAACATTTTGAGGTGAAACAAAAGTCTCTAGAGCATTCTTAATTATCTCTACAAATTCTTAATGTTGTTGTAAACATTTGGGAGCGCTATGTGTTCGTTTATAGCGTTCGTGTTACGCACGGAATGCCAAGCCTCAAGAATTAGTCTTTGTCGCCATGCCGATGATCTATCAACAATTTCGACATTCGTCAAATCTATTTGGTGACTGTGGAGCATGTGGTGTTTGGCCAACAAAGAGTTTTTATCCAATGTTGCAATAGCCTTTGCGTGCTCTTTCACGCGTGATTTTAACGCGCGCGATGTCTGACCAATGTAAACACAATCACAATCATTACATCTGATCTTATACACGATTCCTCTGGTGGCCTCTTTCTCGATCTTGTCTTTTGGCTTTTTAAGTATATTTGAGGCTCCAAACCCTCCCAAATGGTGGTTCAGATACGTAGATGACAGCCATGTGTGCGTAAAAAAGGGAACGCGTGGATGAATTCCACTCACATCTCAATTCTATCAACACCCATATCAAATTTACCATCGAGAAGGTTCCATTGCCTTCCTTGACACAAAAACAACCAGACAAGATGATGGCTCGATCACCGTGTCTGTCTACAGGAAAGCTACCCACACTGACCGATACCTTGATTTCAAATCACACCACCATTCCCAGCATAAACACTCGGTTGTACGCACCCTTATAGATCGCGCAAAGAACATTCCTTCCACCGAGGAGGAAGCATTACGGGAAACTAAGCGAGTAGTGGAAGCCCTTACCGCTAATAACTACCCTACCAATTTCATTCACAATGGTCATCAACCGAATAGACAACAAGTAGTAAACGATACCGACCAACGTGGCATGGTTATCCTGCCCTACGCCAAAGGATTCTCCGAGAGAATCGCAAAAGTTCTTCGAAGCTTCAACATCAAGGTCGCTCATAAGCCTATTCGGACAATCTCAAATATACTTAAAAAGCCAAAAGACAAGATCGAGAAAGAGGCCACCAGAGGAATCGTGTATAAGATCAAATGATTGTGATTGTGTTTACATTGGTCAGACATCGCGCGCGTTAAAATCACGCGTGAAAGAGCACGCAAAGGCTTTAGCAACATTGGATAAAAACTCTTTGTTGGCCAAACACCACATGCTCCACAGTCACCAATAGATTTGACGAATGTCGAAATTGTTGATAGATCATCGGCATGGCGACAAAGACTAATTCTTGAGGCTTGGCATTCCGTGCGTAACACGAACGCTATAAACGAACACATAGCGCTCCCAAATGTTTACAACAACATTAAGAATTTGTAGAGATAATTAAGAATGCTCTAGAGACTTTTGTTTCACCTCAAAATGTTCTTTCGAGGTGCTATTTAATATTTGCATACATCGTATACCATCAGGACGCCGTTAGACATTTGCATTTTATCTTTTGCTGAAGAAGGCAACAGTAGTTGCCGAAACGTCCAACACAACATTTTTAGCCAGTGTCAACTTTTTAATATTTCCTTTTAACATGCCTGGCTACACACCAAACATTTTTAGCATTTGGAAACTTGACTTTGTACATTTTTTTTCTGGGACCATTTCTTTGAACAGATTTACAAATTTAGTTCATCGTTAAATTTATCTAACTTTTTACACTTCTTCAATGTGTTGTTTTTATTTTTATGGGCCGAGGAACGATGGTTTAAGGACGTTCGCGCGAAAATCTTCTGACATTGATTTTTTTATAAAACTTTTGCTACAGCTAGGTTATGAGTTATTTGTGTCAGAAATGCAAAAAAATGACGGGGTCACCGACTTCGTTTCTGAGATAAGTTACCTGAAAGGCGACCCTAATTTTGAAAAATTGGTCTTCCTTACGGGATGTGACCCCAATGTCTGTTAGTCTAAAAATATTGCAAATGAATCTCTAAAATGCAACTTTCTTTCCCCAATTTTATGCGAGTAGGTCTGTACGGCAAATTCATTCAACTGGTGACGATCCTTGAAATAAATTTCAACTTTAAACGACAGCATTTGCAAACTCTGACAGCCGCAAGTTGGTAGGATTCGATGGCACGCGTGTAAAAAAATGGAAAAAATTTAAACTTCCTACATTGATTTTTGTTCATTTTTTCAAAATCTGTCGAGAATTGGCAAAGAAAATTATCTATGAAAAAAAAATTGGGGGTCACCGACCATCCAAGCGAGTTAAATCTAAGCAAAGTTAACGCAACGGCTATCAGCCCTTTATGTCCTTAGATTTCTTCTCTTGCGCGCGCGCTCGTGCATGACGTAGCATGGCGTTGCGACATGAATTGCGTGCGCAGTAAGGATGCGCATAAACAATTAGCGCGAACGTCCTTAAGAGCTAAAAGTACAATTGAAAAGGATTAAGAATTTTCTTAACAATCATGCTTTCATGCAAATTACATGTGTATGAGAGACGATTCTAAGCTCTGTTTACTGATAACTTATAAAATCCAGAGCAATGTATCGATATAATAAAGGGGTTTAGTCACCATTTTTTTCTGTGTTTCTATAAAAAAAAGAAACATTTATGTGAGCGGAATTCCAAAACTTATGGCTCAGTTTTGTTTACACATAATTGCACTAGTTCACTAACAGTAAAAAATAAGTGACTTGGTCTTCAGACGACCAGGATTGAAAAACTTAGGCTAATTGTTTTCTAGTTAATCGAGTATGTCCTGAAAAACTTGGTAAAACTCTGAATATGGTTATTTTTTTTTCTTAGAAAAGAACACTTGATATCTTCCTCTATAAGCATTTCGTGCTTGACAAAGCCGATAGATAGAGGATTTAGTTTTATTTGAGACAAAGTTTAACCTAAAAACGTCAAAATCTTCATAGCATGACGTGACAGTCTCTATATTCGTTCATCAACGATGGCCTATTTCAATAAAACATGGCATGATACACTGTAGAGTTCAACACATTTGTTGGACAGCCGTTTCAACATCTGCTGATCAACAAATGTTGAACCTTGTATCACAGGCTATCGATAATTCAAGCGCCGCGGAGTCGCCATGGTTCGATGGCTTTTTAATTTATTTTACACATAATTTAGCGACATATTGGATTAGCCTTTAAGACAATACATCGTTTTCATCTATGTAAGCATTTTATTTTTCTTGCTTGGAGAGCAACACTGCAGAGAATGACAAATGAAACGACTAGGCCGAACATTTTGAAGCCCGACGATAATTGATAACAGTTATGGGTAAAAGAATATTTCGAGAGAGAACTTTGTATGCGTCTGTCATTTTGGTGAGGAATTCATTGGGTGTTTCTTGGTGTTGCGGAAACTATTGTTGGTTAGCTATTGTGTTGTGGTGTGGGTATTGTTTACTTTCTTTTGAATCTTTTGTTTTACGTCATTTGGTGATCGCAACACCAAGAAACTGCCAATTTATTTAATTACAAAGGAAAATACTTTTCATAAACGTTCGCTTGAACGCAGCGAATTAGAACGTAACTATTGTTGATATGAAGAACCAGTGAGGGCCGGGCAGAATAAGCTGTACTTAAGAAGTTTGATGACGTCAGATGAAACGATCTAAAGTATATTGGATACCACTAATTGACAATAAATTACCATGTATATACGTTAACCACTGATAATAATAATTAAGATTAGCATGTTACTGTCGCACGAACCGCCTCCAGCTCACCGCAAGAGACTGCAAGCAAGGTAGCCGTGCCGGGCAAATTATTATGTTGTATGGTATTCCAACTGGCCTGTATAATAGGGAACCGCACGCTTGTTTAAAAACTGGATACGCTTATTTTGTAAATTGTTGTTTTCTTGAATCTGTAGCGGAGCCAACGGGACAGAAGTCGCATGGTAGGAGATGCTTTTTGTGATGCGAAACTATATCTAGTTTTGTTATTTTCGTCGTGTCCCTTTGACAGCCGGACAGAGTTTTTTATCGCGTTTCACCCCTTGTTTTTTTAATTTGTTTCAAGGGTACTCTACATTTAAGTTGTAAAATAGGCTTTATTGAAAATTTAGTTTAATTTAATGTTAAATGTAAGCTTGGACTCGTTGTTATTTTCCCCATTTGTTTCCATTCGGTTGTTAGCCGGATTATATTTAGTGACCTCCGCTTTAAAGATAAAAAAAATGGTCTCTCTAAGACAGACAGCTAGGGCTGGTGCGGAAAGGCGTTCGACTTGGAGAGAGTTATCTGTAGTACGAAGCAGAAAGAAGTAGAAACAAGTTTGAAGCTTAAAACGAACACCAAAAAAGAAGCGTTATTCGACATTGGTCACCAATTGATGGTTTTCGGTCTTCACGGAGCTGGGGTCACGCCAGCGACGACATTCTTGTCATACTATCCAATACTAGGTAATGTTTGCACGGCGCCCGGTCATGTAGGCGGTCAAAAGCATTTAAAATCATTTCCATGAAAATAAAGTTTTATTCCGAGAGTATGGACATTTGATTTGTTTTGCCTTCCGCTATGCCCACCGTGCAAACCATCGATCCGATGGCCGATTGAAAATGTTAGAGACTGAAACATTACTTCGGCCATTCGGGCCTTATTTTTTGGCGATGGAGTTAATTAACGTACTCTCTCTAAATACAGTGGAGTGCAAAAGACCACGGAATTAGCCAAGCTTGAAAAGTATATCAATGATCAGAATGCCTTAACTTTTATACCATTCATTTTTCAATTTGTGGATTACTATTAGTTATAAATGAAACCGGAAAGGTTTTGTACACAAAGCAGACAGTTCTATTTTTCGGCTTTGTAAAACTTAATTTCAGGATGCCTTCGACATGTATTTAAAAACATCCACGAACGATAAACGGTTTAAAGAGTTGTTTAAAGTGAATTTTAAATTGTCGGTCGCGGCTTTTATAATTAAAATGATTACATAAACAAATTAACGGAACAACGGAGTTAGAAAAAACAGAATGTACATTTATGGCAGACTGACTGAATTGTGGGCCGTTTAAGCTTTTGTCTGACCTTAAAATTCCTAAAAGCTAATGTGTGTAGGGATTTATGGTTAAGTCAGACCATCAAGAGTGATTGTAATGCGTAGTAGTCATATTCTTCAAATAGATACCACATAGACTTAAGGACGTTCGCGCGAAAATCTTCTAACTGATTTTTTTTTCTAAAACGTTTGTTACAGCTAGGTAACGAGTTACTCGTGTCAGAAATGCAAAAAAATGGTGGGGTCACCGAGTTCGTTTCGGAGATAAGATATCTGAAAGGCCACCTTAATTTGGAAAAATCGGTCTTCCTTACTCGATATGGCCCCAATGTCTGTTAGTCTAAAAATATTGCAAATGAATCTCTAGAATGGAACTTTCTATGCCAATTTTATACGAGGGGCTTCTATTAAGCAAATTAAATCAACTGGCGCCGTCCCTAAAGTAAATCATATTTTTAAACGACAGCATTTGCAAACCATGACATCCGCAAGTTGGCTGGACGATGTTTCGTGGGTGGAAAAAATGGGGAAATTTTAAACTTCTTACATTGATTTTTTGTTCATTTTTTCACAATCTGTCGAGAATTAGAAAAGAAATTTATCTAGCCAAAAAAAAGTAGGGGTCACCGACCATCCAAGCGAGTAAAATCTAAGTGAAGTTAATGCAACGGCTACCAGCCCTTTATCTGTTTAGTTTCTGAATGACGTAGCGTGGCGTTGCAATACGAATTGCGTGCACAGTAAGAATGCGCATAAACAATTAGCGCGAACGTAAGTAACCGTATTCGAATACAGTTCTCATAGGAAACAGGATTGGCACTACGAGGTTGAACAAATCACGAAAAATTAGCCTGCAAAGCACAGCAGGCGTATTTCGGGGGCGAACGAGCGCTGCGTTATAAAAAGCGCAGACTGAGGCGAGTCAAAAGATGCGACCAAGGGTGTGGGAGTCAGGTTGGAAGGCGAAGGAGGGGGAGGGGGAGAGGAAGGAAAAGTACGCCTGCACCCACGTACGTACGCATTGTTCATTTAGGAAATATAGATTACTTCATGGGCAGTGCGGGTGTACGCAAAGCCTCGCTCGTTCGATTTCTGATACAAACCAGCGTGTGCGTAAGTACCGTACATAGCACTGACCATGCCGTAATTTGTTTATTTTATACATTTGTGATCGGACGAAACGCTTTTTTCACGTGTGAGAAAGTCATTTCGCCATTCTCATTGGCTGCGAACCCCGAACAGGGTTTCCACAGACCACTTTCAATAGAAAACCTCAATAAGTATGAAATAAACTCCGTTCGTGGACGAACGGAGTTCCTGATTGGTGCGGTAAGTTGCATATCGATTGATGCCTGTCAGTCTATGGCGTGTTTTTCCTCCATGCAGATTCGAGGATGCCCTGGCTCTAGAGTATCAAGAGTAACATTAACCGCATAAAGCATTTGTCGTGAAAAAATAGTATGTGAAGTGAAGTCGTTCGCGTTGCTGGCTAGATTGGGGTATTCTCAAGACTGCCACCGTACCGAAACAACTGCCAGCTTTGTTTGATCCTTGTATTTGTATCAACGGCGATGTTTCATTTTACCCTGCAGTAAGCTTGATTTATCGAAGTGGGACGGCGCCCGGACAAAGCTTTACAAAACAAATCGGTTTTAGCGCATATACAATATGTAAAATGATCGATATTGGGATGCCTTTGATAGGCACCCGAGGAGACACCACAGCCCGAATTCTACGTTTTAATAGCTTCATGATTCTCCCTCGCTGATCATGTTTTAATTGATATCTTGGTATTTTAGATCTTTTGAACTTAACCTTCACAGTTACAACTGTATGAAAACTCCGGTAATCTATTGACAAGCGCTTGTGTACCCGCTATCAGAAGTTTGTCTGGCTTTCCATGCAATTGCGCAAATAGGTTGATAAATTTCAACGGACTACAAATTATGGTCATGGCAAACCACTATTTTCTCCTTTGACAACAGAGGCAATTTAAATAATTTCATAAAGAGGGCAGCAAGGAAATAGAAAGCTTGAAAGCTTGAAACTAAAACGTAAAGAAATCAAACACAGCCGTTTTATATGCAGTAGTTAAGCGCGAATTATGCGTCCCTGGGAATAAAGCGCGGTATGTGATCACATGAATTATTGCTGCGGAACGAGCGTAGCGAGTGAGCAGCAACATAATCAGGATTTAAGAGAAATATATGAGAAAAAAATATAAGCTACGAAAAATCTCGATTTGATCGCTTTTTACCAGAATTCACTGCGCCACGCACACATTTTGGGCCAGAATTCACTGCGCCACGCACACATTTTGGGCCAGAATTCACTGCGCCACGAACAATAGCCTCGCTTGCAGCTTCAAGCTGTTGGCTGCGAGATTTGTAATATTTTGGTCCAACATGTGCCAGTCGTAATCGGAACTGAAGTGTCGAAGACTACCGCGAGTTGAGCGAGGACTGTGAGGCATGGTGATAGGACCGTTGGATAGCAAAGATTTTCGAAGATTGTACGGAATAAAAGACAAATTTATTTTGAAATCACTTCGACAGCGGTCGATGAGACTGAGCTGACCGCGTGGGGACGCGAAACCTAAGCTGAGCGCGTGGAGACGCGAATACGATACGGCTAGCTTGTAACGCAACATATTCATTATCAATAATTAAGTTAAACCTAAATTTTCACACCTTCCTCGTGGTGAACGCGTCCTTTGCTCAACAATATTCTACAGACATTGCAAGAAATTGATGCGTGAATTACAAAACAAAATTAGTCTTATCGGCTGGAGTTTTCGTCGATTCATCCCGGTTACATTTGCTTTGCTTTCCCTCAAAAAACGAAAGAGAAAATTCTGTAATATCAGCGAGGCGATAAAACAGCATTATTACAACAAATTTACGGCAGCAATTACTATCTTTTGGATACACTAGTAATATATATATAGATATGGTGAGCCTAACAGCGTCGCTCTCTGAACAGAAAGCCGATGATAAGCTTAACTAAGGTTGAAAGGTCGGAAGCACAAGAATTAAGATTGACGACCCGGCTTTTTTTCAATTTTAGCAATTCTCTTAAACAGTATTACGCGATCGTCTGCACAGTACATTTAGATCGTTCAAAAGTTCACAAAAACAACTTTTTCTCGGTCTAGAATAACTAGTATGACTTATTTCCGAATAAAATACAACTGTTGCGCATCAAAAATTGCCCGAGACACTGATTTGGAAATCAAAATTGCAAAAAAATACACAAACATATTTAGCTATATTTGCATATAGGGCGACGCGAGTAAAGTTAGAACTATAAAATCCAAATCTTGTTTTGTTTACATAAAATCGCTTTTCAACCAATGTAATGAATGAACAAACACATAAAAATGCACAACACAATCTTCTTTCGAAAAATTTTATTAAAATCTCAATAAGTTTTTGTTTAAGGTGGCCGAATACAGTTTTGAGGGACAATAAATTTCCTTACGCGCGCGTGTCACGCAAGCCATACCGCGCGAGCAAACAACAACGAAGCTCTGATCTCGTGCACGCAGTTAGTAATGCGCGAGCAGCCGCGCGCGCAGATAAGTGAATGGCCGTGGTGTACGCAGTACTGCGCATGCTCGGAGATCGTACTAAACGTTTTTTTGGTCGTGAATTTCTCGAAATCTAGCCGTACGACCTATGCTCAATTTTTGATATTTTTAAATATACATCAACATCGATCTGCAGACAATGTTTTTTCAAAATCTGTAAGACAGATTTTAAAATATTTTTCGAAATTCCTATTTTTGATATTTTCGTTGATATGCGAAAAACTCTCTTACAGATTTTTGTTTTAACTTGTAAGAACGTTTATTTTTATCCAAAGTTTAAATGGTAAGATTTTGAGATAGGGTCGTACGGGTGATTTTTGAGTAAAACGTCCTCATAGAATTAGAACCCAGTCTTCTGACAACCACTCGGTCGCTTGTTTTAAGCCACTTCTAACCAGAGGGTGGTGAAATTACAAACACCCACTGTCTTGTACGATGGTTTTGACTTTGTAATTGTTGCTTGTTCCCACAAATGGTCACCTGTGATCGATATTATCGGAAGCATCTGGTGACCCCTATAAACTGTAGTAAGCCACCTTAAAAGCAAAACGCGTACATTAATTATAGCGCATCGAGGCAGAACTGTCTTTGAAATTTAAGAAATCAATACAACTGAATTTGAGCACGTTTTATGAACAATTCTCCAAAACTAACGACAAAGAAAAATTAAGTCAATCACAGATTGGATATCAACATAAATTCTCATCGAAAAATGTATTTTGTTTTACCTTTAAGTGCCTCGATCTACTGCTTGGAAATTCTTTAAATCTCCGCTTCTTCAGTCCTGAAACCCGAAGTGAGAAACATCTCCCCGCATTGAAAAAAAACGTATGAAGTTCCCCGAAGCAATATTGTATCCCTGAAAGCTCTTCTTTTTCCACTATAGCGGCTTCTGAGTATCCCTTAAATAGTAGCCCTGTCTTGAGTAGCAAACCGCGAACAAATGCAGGGAAATAACGACTTTAATTTGGAAAGGTTTTCTCAGCTAAACACAGCTCCAACTAACGTGTTTACCGAGCTGACGTGACATTGGCGATGTAGCCGCGCGAAAACAAAGCATCGCTTTGGTTTCAAAATTGCTAAGATCGCGTATGTTGTGTGGCGTCATACGCGCATGGTTTGCGACAACAACAACAATACGACGTCATACGCGCCCGCGAGCTAACCCTGCCCAACGGCGGCGCGCGGCGGGCGGCGGGTGGCGGGCGGCGGGCGGCGGGCGGCGGGCGGCGGGCGGCGGGCGGCGGGCGGCGGGCGGCGGGCGGCGGGTGGCGGGCGGCGGGCGGCGGGCGGCGGGCGGCGGGCGGCGGGCGGCGGGCGGCGGGCGGCGGGCGGCGAGCGGCGGGCGGCGGGCGGCACACGGGCCGACGCGCCCGCGAAACATTCTGCTAGCCATGACCATGAAAAATGACGGGCATAGGTGCTAAGAGTACAGGGCTCCGCGGCGGGCCCTCCGTTATAAGATAGGGTGTTTCCTGATATCACAGGCCTTGAGTGCATGCATTTTTTCTTTCTCTTCAACTCCCCCTCCCCACCCCCTCTCACTTCTCCCAGTCCCCGACGTTGTTCAAAACCAAAATGGCGACCAAAAATCAGCATTCGCCCACCAAAAAAAAAACGAAACAACTGCACTGCAGGCTAACAAAAAATGGGGTGTTTCTTGGTGTTGCGGAAGCCATTGTGGGTTAGCTTTTGTGTTGTGGTCATGTGTGTGTGTATTGTTCAGTGTCTTTTGAATCTTTTGTTTTACATGATTTGGCGATCACACCATCCGCAACACCAGGAAACTACCGAAAAATGAAATAAGGATCGAACTTACTTAAAGTAGGCCCGGCACAATGTAACCTTGTCACACCTTCCCATATCAAGGCGACCAGATTGCAAAAAGCAAAGGAACTCTCGTTGCTCGTGAAAAAAAAAATTGCCGTTACCTGATCTAACCTGCGTAACGCCTTTCCTTCTTTCCCCAAAGAAACATTTCCTAGAAGGCATTATTAACAGTAACCAACATCGTCGAGATGCGCATAGAGCTGCCTTCTTTGCTTTGGACACATTCGATCGACACTAGAGAATTGAGAAATATTCTTTACAAGGAACCATTTAACAGACCATCTCGTAATTTTTGCTCGACAGAAAAACAATATATCGACATAGCCTGCATGACATGCTCTTTATGAGCCAAGAGGGGCGAGCGAAGTATTTCGCGCGAAGCGCGACACGAGCGCGATGCTCGAGACGAGGAGAGCTAGGGGAAAAAATAAAGCGCCTGTAGACAGTCCATTGTTCTGGCTCTTCCACAAATCATCGACCGTTCATCTGGTAGACGGTAATGCTGATTGGCCAATTTATACCACGTGACGACGATGTGTGAGATCAATTATACCGAATGTAAACAACAAGATAAAAACAAAGCTCTTATTTTACCTTGGTTATTGTTTGTGTTTTCTCGACTGGAACATTTATTAAACCTTGGATTTCCTCCTGCAATCGATCAACTCGATTTTATGTCTGGTATATTTTCGTTGGCTGGCAAGTTTTCTTTACCCCCTTTAGCCAGCGACAACTTCTTTCTCGCTCTTCCCTGGGTATAAACACGAGGGGAACCATCCACGGAGACGCTTTGCCCGGCGCTTGGAGAACTCTTTGCCAGTCTTTTCACCGACGGATTACTTGGCAATGAATTCGGCCCGCATCATGTTGAGCTCCTTGCTTTGCTTCGGACAAGGTTTAATAGCGCATTTCGGACACGATCTACTTGAAAGGCTTGAGTCTTGTTCAACATACGCAACGCCCCGGCATTCTTGCTTTTTGGTTGCTGAAAAAAAATGCAAAATCTACACAATGAATTAAATGATTTAGGGCCGTAAACTTTGGTAGGAGTTCGCGAAGACATGGACGAAACTCCTTGTTTAGTACTTCATTTGTAGAATACAGACACTCTTGGCGTCAGAAAGGTGACGATTTTCGCGCGAAAAAGTGATCGTGTTTTGATTGGTTATTTCGAAATCACTGCGGTCAGTTAATATTGGTGGGAGTTGGTGGGCGGAAGAGCCAGAACAATGGACTGTCTACTGTCTGTTATTTTCTCCTCCCCTCGTCTCGTGCTTCGCGTTCTGTCGCGCTTTGCGCAAAATTCTTTGCTCGCCCCGCTTGGCTCATAGAGCGCCTGTCATGCAGGTTAATATCGACACTGCATGCCAGAAAGAACAGCTTTTAATTAGTAACAACTGCATAAAATCTGAGTGATAAATAGGTTAAAAACGAAGATATACGTCAGTGAACAAGCAGCAGTCATATTTCAGATACCGGTTTGATTCTCGACGTGTGTTAGTGGTCTGTTATGCATGGTTCAATTCCTACAGTTACCATCCCCCCCCCGGGCACACCCCCGGGGATTTGCCATTTTTTCTTCACTTGGCGTCCTATTCCCCACCCCCGGGCACAAAGAAGTAGGTAATTCCCCACCCCCGGGACACTCAACAGCAAGCTGCACCGTTTCTCAAGACAGAAATATTTATTAATATATAAATCCACCGAACAGTTTACAAAATAGACATGGACTGGACTAGACTCGTATGGCTACAAAGATCAGGAAGCATCTCTGCCATTGTTTGTCTTCCTTGCTCACGTTTCTTTGGCTTTCATCGCTCCTCTCTTGCGGTTGTTTCGTGTCCTGAGGATGTGTTCTTCCCAACACTTCACATCATTCACTGCTAGACAACACTCCTTAGCAAGGTTTCTCGTTCTATCATCGATGAGTTCTTCCCTTGTCACGGCATCACTGATTTCCCAGCAAAAAAGTCTGCTTGTTGAGTGTCGTCCGCCATGGTCTTCGACGGAATTTTCGCCCTATAATTCCTTGCGCACCCAGATTATCCCCACCCCCTACCCCCGGGACAAGACTACTTGAAAAATTCCCCACCCCCGGGCCGCAAGGTCCGACTTTGTCCCGAGGTTTGCCCGGGGGGGGGGATGGTAACTGTAAGAATTGAACCATGCATTAGTGGAACATTTGCTCAAACACGTGCTTTCCCTCCACGAGCTCTTCCATAGGCCTGTCGTGTTTACGTAGGACGAGTTTTTAACTTTCCGTTATTTGGTGAGTATAATTTGTACTGCTTTGCTACCGTGTCACTAAAGGAGTTGTTCGGTCTTTTCTTTCAAAGCATCGTTGGTTGCAAATCATGCGAAAGGAGCGACATAAAACGACCTACAAACAGAATATCGAGTTCAGCCGATTTGCTCTGATCTGTCACAAACAAACTGAGCTGAGCAAGTGTGCTCGGGTGGCCAGTGTGTCAAAACGACCCATTGTGGTCGCAGGAAAATCGAACTGAGCGAATGCACTCGGTGGCCAATGCGTTTACATTTACATATCCCGGCGTAGTCAATCGAACGAATCCGAACCAAAAACCAATCGAACCCAAGTAGTATAGGAGTTGGGGGTACCAAAGCATTTTTGTAAAAATGCGTTGTTACCAAACCCAACTCATATCCTACTTTCCATCAGATGGAATAAATTTATGATATCAGCTTTTGATATTTACTTCTGATTAAACTATATGTTTTCCATAAATTTTCTGATATTGACTTATGATCTCGATTTATGATTAAACTATATGTTTTCAATAAAATAATTAAACTATATGTTTTCAAATTTGATTTAATTTTTGATTTTATAATGTCCATAAGCATATGAATTTATACCATCTTTTAGTATATATCTTTTGTCATCAAAACAGCTTAGTGATACTTTGTTAATCTCATAACTACCCAATTTATGATTTATACTTCTGATTGTTTTCATTTTATGATGCATTTGTTTATTGTTTAATAATGTATCTTTATAGTTTTCATGTTTAATATTATTATTAATAACATTCTTTTTAATACCTTTAGCAGTCTTTCCTCCTGATTGGTTGTCTTTTATATATGAATACATTTTACTTCTCAATCCAACGAATTCACGAATGGGAACTCCTGCGGCTTCATCTTTGAATTTACCAATTGTTTTTTTATTTGTTGAATTATAATACTTTGAGTTTTCTGGATAGTCACTATTATCAAATTTTTCTTTATCATTCCAAAAATCTTGATATACGTCTTTAGTTTTAATTTCATATGTTAGACTGTCTGTGTCTGTGAATAGTAGTCTAGCTCTATCTCCATATTTATTTTTGATGTAGTTATAATGAAAATCATACATTAATGTCTTACTAATATCAAGAATACACATACCCACATATGCCGGCCTGTTTAGGGTTAGTGTTTCTTTAATCTTATGCACTGCTACTAAATTTTCATTGAAGATCTTACTGCTTACATATGTTGGTTTAGCTGTAATTTTTAAAAGTTTCTTTTCATCAGTCACTAATCTAACATCTACTCTCTTTCTAATATTTTCCATAGTTTTTCCAAATAATGAATTATTCATAAGTTTGAAGAAATCTTTCTCAAAAGCATTTTTGGCATTTTTTCGTTTGTTTGTGTTGAAGTCAATGTATTGTTTTAACCAAGGAGATTGATCAAATTGTAATACTCTGTGTACTTTTGTTACTTTCAAACCTAGATCAATGTATAATTCTAGGTTTCTATAATGTAGCACATACTTTTCTTTGTTATTTAATGTTGGGATGAGTTTATGGACTAAACCTGTTGATATATTATATTTGGTAGCTATTTCTTTACAATAATTAGATAACATATCTTTTTTCACACATACCCTCTCAGCAGCTAATGGATAGTCATTATGTAGGTTGTGTAGTTCTTTTGGGTATTCTAAATCAACTTCTAGTATTAAACCTTTTTTACTTTCTTCTTCATACTTAGCTAAATCTATATTGTCAATCTGTTTTTCTGTCATCCATTTAAAACCACCAGTAGGTAGGTATTGACTCATTGCCCAACCATACAGATTGTTAGCATCGAGATACATGACATACTTTGAGGGCGCCTTCTCATCATAATTTTTCATGTATTTGTTATTAGCTATACTATATCGATTGGCAATATAAGAAACACCACCTCTCATACCTTTTTCAATGAATTGAAACATGTCAACATCAACCATTAATTCAAGTTTTATATTAGTCATCTTTAACATAGCATCCCAAGATAAACCGGGAGATGTGAAATAGTGACAGGGGTCAAGTTTGTAGTATTGCAAACAAGTCTTTCTAAAGTTTTCAAAAACATCAGCTAATAGAAGGATGTCAGATTTCAGATATAAATCATGGTATTCTCCCATGTTTTTAAGAGAGAATGTATCCCATACATTTTGAGCATGTTTATAGTCTTCATCTGATATATGTTGATCATTTAATATGCTGTAAAATTCTTCTTTCAGTGGTAGTTTTTCATCAAATTTATCAAAACTGTCCATGTAATCGTAAGGGTATACTCCTTTTCGAGTCATCAAATCAAGCTTTTTACCTTCGAATTTTTCCGAGGTGTATTTTAATGATTTTCTTTCTAGATTACTCACTAGTTTTTCTAAACTAGAGCTCATAAACTGGAAACTATCAATGAAGGTAAGATGATTGCCAAGCATGAAAGCCATATACTTTTCCATGTTGTTTGGTATAGCATTTATATTCATCTGTTTCTCTTCTCCTTTCTTATTTGTGTATGTATACTTCTTGACTATTTCACCAATCTCTTGCATTATAAAATGACTATCATAACCTCTTAGATTATGGAATATAACAGGAATTTTTATCTCTGCTGGATTTACTCTGAGTTTCAGATTACATTCTTGATGAGCAGAGCCTCTGTATTTACCAGTGATGTGACAATGGTCTCGAACTCGAATGTCTTTGTCAGTATATTTTATATCACATATGTGACATTCTTTAGCTTTTTGAAATTCTTCTTCATCTTCTTTCGCCATTCTCAATGGTTTATTGAATTCTTTTTTCATTACCTTCTTACAATATTTAACTTCCCCCAGCATAGCTTCCATAAATTTATATACAGCTTTTTCACCTCTATATATTGTTACAGGTTTGCTATATTTATCGTCATAGCAACAAACAATCTTATAGCCGTATCCACAGTCTGTATGCTTCTGGTATGCTTCGGTATATGATTTATCATTATTAGGTTGACAACCGGATATCTTTTCTGTTATAGCCTCAAAGTCAGCGTATATTAAAAATGGTATAGGCAGTTGTTTATGTAAGTTGTTGAATTTTAGTATGTTGTTATTTTTGTCAGGCATTTTTATCGCTTGTGTGCCATTCACTTGTATACAGTTTTCTTTATGATTAGTTAATACTCTTTCAAAGCTGAAGCATTGAAGACAATACATGCAGAAATGTTTTCTTTCTTTGTGTTTTGTCTGATTGTACATTAACTTGTTAAAATCTTTAATCAAGACATAGTGCTTGTTTTCATTTTCTGTTATAAGAAGCAGATTCATACGGTCTGCATATTTTTCTTTTGAGACATAAATTGGATATGGTTGTTTATCTTCATAACCGAAAACATTTATGTTGATATTATTTTGTTTTTCAATCTTGTTGTACTGTTTGGTGGTGACTGGGAATTCAATCCCCGAATAATCCAATTTGTTAATGTATTCCTTATCGGATTTCTTAATTCGTTGAGAATCTTTATCTTGAGGATTTAAATGTCTAATGTGACACCATCTGAAGCATTCATTATCCTTATTTTTCATGTTTATCAAACCTTTAGCACTGTTTCTGAGTTCTTGGGGTAGTTTAATATATGAAGATCCTCTCATTGGTTGATATTTTACAACATTAAGATAATGATTGTCAACAGATTGAACAGTCCAACCAGATCCCTCTGAAATCCAAACTGCAATCTTGTTTAATATATTTTGTTTTGACACTTGTAGTGATTCAGTAATTTCTGGATTATTTATAATTGTTTGAACTACACTGTTGAAATATGCGGTTTTGTGCACTATTTCTCCGTCAGACATTTTTATAAATGTTACCTTGAGTGTTTCAACAAATTTCAGTCCTTTCATGGATTTTAGTGTACTTATAATATGATATTCAATAGCCTTTCTTGTGTTTTGTAGTTGCACTAGTGGGTCTTTGTTATTTTTAATACTTATTTCATAAGACTTTGTGTAGCCTTTTAGAGCTTTGTCTGTTTGCTCTATTTTAGTTCTTGGAGCAGGAACTGGTTTTTCTGCAACTGACTTTTTAGTTCTTGGTGCTGGAATTGGTTTGTAATTATCTCTGAACTCAATAGGTGGTAAAATGATATTGTCTTCATACTCCGTGACCATCTGTCTGACAGATTTTCTTGGTGTAGGAACTGGGCTCCTACGTTGTTTTTCGTCATCCACTATTATAATTTTAGGCTTCTTTTTCTCTTGCTTCAATAGCATTTTGATTAGTTGAGACTTATTCAATTTTTTTAATTCTGATTTTTCCATTATCTATATATATAATTATATATAATATTTCTTTAAGTCATTTTCACAGTGCGTTTATTTTTGGAATCATTTTTGAAATAATTTGAGATAGTTATATATGATTGGTCATATATGATTATCTTTTTATGATATCCTTGTGTTATTCGTTGTTGTATTTTTGTGAATTCAATTGATGAATCATAGTTTTATTGTGTTTATATTTACTTGCAGGATGAAAATATTTATTACATTCAATACAATGATATTTATTATCTGGATTGTCATTATACTTCTTACAATAAAGACGTCCCATAATACGTTTTTCTTCATCGGTCATATACTTTTTAGGTCTTCCCCTTGATTGTTTTACCATTACTATATAGTATGATTATTTTTTTAAGTCATTTTAGTGCGTTTAAATATGGTTGATAATAGCCAGAAACATTAATATTTTTGGCTACCAATGAATAGCGAATGCAAAGATATAAATATCTCAGAAATTTCTGGGATACTTGTAAATAGTAACATCTCTTTAAACCTTTTTTAAAGCCAAGTCTCATTAATCAAATTTGCATTACTTGTTGTATTCACAGGTGTAAAAATATTATTTTCACGTTTGAGATATTCGACATTATCAACTTTGGTTTGTTTCAACACATTACATTCATCATCGTATCTATTGTTTTCTATCTCATTGCAGATAATATTCAATAACTGTTTCAATGTTATATCTTCATCAATTTCATGTATTTTTTTATGATAAAGTTTCAATAATTTCTTTTTATATTGTAACAGATCCAATCTACGCTCATTATCATATATTTTATCATGAAGATTGTCTATTTCATCTTCACATTCCTGAATTTGAAAATTTATTTTTTTGATATATTTCTCAATGCCACTCATGATACATATATGTTAGATATTTTTGACATCTTTTAACGGTATCCATGAATTAAATTCTTTTGGATAACCAGACCATGATACCAAAGCTTGTTTTTTCTTGTAATCCCTCCTAATGACTTTGCCAATTCTGAATACATCCTGTTTTGCTAATTGTAATTCAGGTTCATAAAATGACCCTTCTATTGATTCATTATTAAGATCCTTTAACTTATATGTAATAGGGTTTGTGTATTGGATTTTATCAACTGTGAATACCTCTTCAGTCCAATTACTTGTATATCCTTTATCAAATACCTTTCTTTTATACTTTGAAATTCTAACCTTATCACCAACTTTGAATTTTACTTTTGATGATGATGGTTCCATATCACCATATAAAGTGAGATATACACTTCCCTCGTTCTTTTTATTTACTTCTGCCGGTTTCATTTTGATGCTTGAATGCTTTGTACTGTTGTATTCATTTAATAGTTTTGGTAACATGTCTAAATATTGTGTTGTATTTTGAGCTGTAAATTGTTTCCACATTTTAGATTTTAATGCTCTGTTAAATCTCTCAATAACAACAGTTTTACCTTCATTGAAAGTAGAATACATCTCAATATTATTTTTCTTTAGCCAGTCTTTGAAAGTTTTATTATAGAATTCAGATCCTTGATCTACCCATAAATATTTCGGTTTTCTTTTATACTTTTTAATAACATCATCAAATGATTCAGTAATTGTATTACCGGTTTTATTTTTAATGGGAATGCTCCAAGCAAATTTTGAAAACACATCAATGATGTTTAACAAATATCTATATCCTTTATTCCATTTTGAAAACTTCTGCATTTCTACAAGGTCAGCGCTCCAAATATCATCTATTCCATTAACAATAACTCTTCTTGTTTTAAATTTTCGTTTGATTGGCTTATGTAATTCATCGGCTAATTGTTGAGCCCAATCATTTTTACTCAACGCCGCTTTCCGTTTTTTGGCTTCCTTTTTTGTTTAACACCAAGGCCTAATTTCTGTTTTATATCAATCGTGTTTCTAGCCAACCAATGACCCCATTGTCTCTCATCATATGGTACTTCATCTAAAGCTTTGACCATTTTTCTGTCTGCTCTATTCTTGCACTTTCTGTCGTCTTTACAAACACTATAATCAACATCGTGCTGCATGGCAATGGCATCCGTTCTTCCTGTAGGTTGGTCATATATTTCTAATATTTGGCCAGTTGTTGGGTCATATTTCACTTGACTCTCTAAATCATTATAAGGCCCAGTATATTTATGACCGGGTAATGTCCAACCGCCTTTGGGTTTTGGTAATTTACCGATAGCCTTATGAATATCAACAGCACCACCATGAATAGGGTCTAGTTTTTTCGATAAATCCGATGTGAAACTGTTAAGCGCTTGATCAAGGTATTTGTTTACAGTACCTTTAATCTTTCGTTTTGCAAAATCAGATTTAATTGCCTTTGATGCTCCGATTCTACCTAAATTATACAAACCTTTTAAAGCGCTTTTAGCTGCTATTTCATCAAGACTGTGACTACCTTCTATATCTAAAAATCCGCCAGCCATCTCTGACTGGCTATTTATTTTAAATCTTTATTGGATACAAAACGTGTTTTAGTAGCCCCACATTCGCTACATTGAGATTTTAGCATAAGACGATTATTTTTTGTTTTAACAAGTTTTTCAGTACCAGGTACCGATTTTGTTTGCTTCTTCTGTTTTACACAATATGATTTAACCATTATATATATAAGTTAGATATTTTTGAAATAATGTTCGAGGAATCTCTCATTCTTCATTGTGTCATATATGTTAAACACTTCCAATAGATTGTAATATGAATTCCCTTTATTCATTTCATTCAGAAAGTATAAACAGAAGTAACCACATGTTGACGTTTTTATATTTTGGATTTGATTGTTTTGATGTAACAGAATCAAATTCTTTCTTTTTGTATGATTTACGATCTCTTGAAATGGGGGCATACCAAAACTGTCAAAATAATTTATCACGTTGTCTTTGACATATGTGGCCACCCAATGGCTTCCACTCATATATGAGGGTTCAAGATTGTAGATAAATAACGCCTGTCTATGGTTATGTGAAACTCTTTCATCCCTTGACAGAACATCTTTGATTGGGATGTTCAAATATCTACACCATTTTATTAGATCATGATTACTTAACGGGATATCTTTATGGAATTTTGGTTTTACAGTATTGCCCCTAGTAGTGGGATGCCATTGAATGGGCTGTTTTTCCCTAATAGTATGCCTTCTCCCGACTTGTTTTTTTTGGTAGTTTTTTTTTTAATACCCATACCAATTGGATTATCCCATGAACCTATAAATGGAGGTGGTCTATATACTCCAATCCTCGGAGCTCCCTTACCCCCTTTTTTCTTACTAATTCCCATTCGTGGAGCCCCACTACCAGT
This sequence comes from Dendrophyllia cribrosa, assembly GCA_024195265.1. Taxonomy (NCBI): domain Eukaryota; kingdom Metazoa; phylum Cnidaria; class Anthozoa; order Scleractinia; family Dendrophylliidae; genus Dendrophyllia; species Dendrophyllia cribrosa. The sequence continues at coordinate 35,839,029 of JAJLRJ010000007.1, read as the reverse complement.
TTTACCAGTCAAAGCATTTAGAAGGAGTGGAACACTGATGCTTGCCAACAGAGTGCCTAAAAATCCACCTGATTGTGTTTTTGTTGGTTTCACATGAACACCTGAACCTGATTGAAGGGCATTCAATATATCCTGTTTTTGTTTCGTCGATAAAAGATGCTTATATTCTATCAGCTTATTAATTTTGTCTTGTGGTACGAGAAAACCACCCGACTGTACGCCTTTGCCAGATATTGATTTCACAATCTGAGAAGCACCTTCTGAAGCCAATCCAGCAAGAGCTGATAGCCCAAGGGTTTTACCTATAGTTGGTGCTACAAGCAATTGCAAAAAGAGTTGAGACATTGTGTACTGTAGTGCATATATCGAGGATAACATGGTTTACAACAAGTCCGCACCCCCTCCCCCTTTATCAATGTTGTACCAGATCAAAAATGCCATTCAAACTGACAGTCATCAACATTGGAAGGGGGAGGGGGGTCAGTAGCACATTACATTGACATGATTTGTGTTACGCGGTCGCTTTTATACGGAATGAACACTATTTTTGGAAAGTGTCTCAACCTTTTTGCAACTGCTTGTCTGAGTCACATATCGTGATACAGCAGTGGATTTGCCTTTCGGAAATGAATCCTAGTTGATGTACGTTATCAATGTAATGACTTGATTTGAAAAAACAGCTTTTTATGCCACTGCGACTAGGCGTTTAAGAAAAGAAAGTCCAAAACGTGCCTTTTGGACATTTCTCTACGGCCTTAATTAGCGCTAATTTCAACAAAAAAAGGGGTGTTGTTCTAAAAGTTGCCGTAGTTGCTCAATATCGTGATGTATTTTTCAAAGAACGTTGCTATCTTGTTGCAATGACGCGAATTGTGTTATTAACAACCTCTTGCTCTCTCTGGAAGGTTTGTTTCCGTTTGCTATTGACTGAAGAAACGTGCGTATAGTGAACTGATAAGGATTAGTCTGTGTAAATAATACGTCATGTGTTACTGTGATCGCGTGTTCGCGCTGTAATAAAACGGCGAGAAACTTTTTGCTGGTCCAATTTGTCCAGTCAATTTCGGATTACACTCTAGTTGTGAAAATATTATCATTTCTTCGTATTTTTGCTAGCTAGCTTTAATCTGGCCGTGTGTTTTGCACCGTGTATCCCAGTTGTCAAGTTTCGCATATTTACTCAGATTTCGTGAAATTCTTCCATAGCAGGGTTTTGCGATAGATTTTTTCAACCGTTAACCAGACGTTCGCCAAATGGAGTTGTTTGAGAACTACGATAAAAATGCCGAGTGTGGGCCTCCGGCTACATCCGATGAAAACGAAGAGCGAGGCACGATGACTGGGACAGATATGATGTCTGGCGCTTTCTTCCACTTTAATGTAAGAATCGATGAGCAAAACCAAAAGGAGATTCCAAAATGTGCCAAATGCAGTTCGCAATATTTATTTTGGAAGGGAACAATTAGTGAAATGCGTACTTGCAGAATTCACTGACTGTAATTTAATACTCGCGTGAACGGTCAACGGTCTACGGTCTACAGAGAGAAATAAGAACTTATGTAATCTTTATTTGTTTTCATAAGTGTTGACCGTCGAAAACATGTAGACCGTGGGGAAATTTTTATGAAACGAAATTGAGCGCCTTTTCTTAGTAGAAATGTATTATGGGAAGATATTGTATCTATTTTTCTATAAATATGTAATAAAAACCGAAAAAAGGTTTCTTTTCGGAAGAATGTTTTCATTCACCTATACTGTCACGAGAGCGTGACATGTAAACGATGTCACGAAAGCGTGACATGTAAAAGCGCGAAATTACTGTAATAATTGGACCATTATTGCCACTAATTACAAGGCACTGACCGTTACAGTATTTATCAGCACAAAATTAAATCTTTTCTCTTTCTACTGATACCTTTTAATCATATATTACGTGCCGGTTCCTCTTGCTATTGGTGTTTAAATTGAAACACTATTCAGACAAGCAATTGCAAAAAGAGTTGAGACATTGTGTACTGTAGTGCATATATCGAGGATAACATGGTTTACAACAAGTCCGCACCCCCTCCCCCTTTATCAATGTTGTACCAGATCAAAAATGCCATTCAAACTGACAGTCATCAACATTGGAAGGGGGAGGGGGGTCAGTAGCACATTACATTGACATGATTTGTGTTACGCGGTCGCTTTTATACGGAATGAACACTATTTTTGGAAAGTGTCTCAACCTTTTTGCAACTGCTTGTAGTGTCTTGCCAATACTTAAGATAGAAGTTAGTAGACTACCTCCAACCTGTTTTCTAATATTACTTTTGACAAGTTTAATATCCATACCTTTATTCATCATACGATTCTTCTCCAATCTCTTCTTTACCATTGCTGGTACATATAGAATATCATTTCCATTCAGAGATTCATTTGATAGTCTGAGAACAATAGTTTCCCTTTTTTTGAAAGCATTGCCAAGATTCTTCTTTTGATTGTCAGACAAATTTACTTTGATTTCAAAAAGCTGAGTCATTTGCTGTATATAATATATGTTATATAATTTTTTCCAGTTATAAAACATATATGAAATAAGGATATTTATTTTTATTAGTAATACATTACTTATTATACAATTTTACACTATAACCAATTCATTACCCACCTTGTCAATGACAACAGATTCTTCATATAGGACTAAAGCATGAACATTGAAGTTTGCAGCTGCATTTTGGCTTAGTCTATACCTGAAGATTAGCTGTTTCGGATCTCTTGTTATTTTTTCAGTTTGATACGTAAGATTAAAGTAAATCAACCCATACAGAGAACTATAGTTTGCTAAGTTCAGCTGAGTTCCGCTGTTATAGTCATTTTTCCGCATAGTATATGACATCAAATCGTTAAAGATTCTCACTTTTGATTCTGTATCATACTCTGTTTCTGGATAAAAGACTCCATTTCCATATTCTAGTCTACAGTTTAAAAGGGAAGAGTTATTATTAGCAGCATTAAGTTTAAAAGTGTCCATTAGATAAGGACTGTCTTCTTCAACTGCATCATTAGGCGGGTTTGTTCTTTTCAAGTAAACAAAAATGTGTTTGACATTGTCAATACTGCTTGAAATCTGGAAAAATCCTGATGATTGTGTAGGAGCTGATGCTTCGTACATTTCCCTTAAATATTTCCACTGAGTTTCTTTAAGAAATGAACTAACGAAATTGTCATACAATGAATCCTTTGGAGTTAGTTTTGGCACCCAGAGCAAAAACCTGTTAACAACAATTCTTCCAGCATCAGTTCCATTAGCCATGTGAATGAGTTCACCATCGTTTTGTAGCTCAATGTTAAATTGTATTTGCATTGGTACAAGCATCTTATCTTCAAGTTCTTCAAAAAATGAGAACCTGTTCAATGGTATGATCACATTAATGTTTTTAGGACCACCTGTACCATTATCGCGCAGAGCTTGAGTTTGCAACCTGCGAGCTTCAAATCCTGTGTTATTCGCAGCTGTTGTAGCATTCGTGTCCAAATACCAGAAACTGTTTTTAGCAACTGATCTACTGTAATCATCAGAATACTCTAGCAGGTTTTTAACAAAAGTGACTTTATGGAGATTGTCAGTGTCATAAACTATTTTTCCTGCAGATTTAATCATTATGTGGTCAATTAAGGAATGCCCTCCATTAATTACCGTTATTCGATCAGCAGCAGCATATCCTGCTCCGTCTGCTAATTTCTGTAGTTGGAATTGGACTTCAATATAGGCATTGTACCAATCGTAGAAACTCGATCGATCATTAATTGTAAATTTATAACCATTTTTCGTTTGGTGTTGACCGTTAGCTGGAGACCTGATTACATCATCGAGTTGGAATCGCACCAACTCATTTCTTTGTAGAAAATTATCTGTTCTAAAAGACATATATTATTATGTTATATAATTTTAACAATTAAAAAATATATTCATTGATTCTATACAAATCTAACTCTACGTCTTCTCCTCAAACCATCTCCAGAAATGAGTCTATTCAGTATCATATCAGTACTTTCTTGATCTAGTTTTGGCTGATAATGTTGCTGCAGCTGTTTAATGGGTGAGGATGGAACAATTGCTGTTTGTCTTGTAGCTCCTTTTCTCAAATTTGTCAATCTTTTCATTATCAAATCACCAGATTTTTGAGATACCGCCTTACCCAGTCGCTCACCTGCATGGGATATCCCCGATTCTAACGCCTTCTTTGCTATTGGCTTAGCAAATTTCTTGAAAACAGATGATGCAACACTCTTCAACGGTTTGAAAATATTATCAACGATAATTCCCGATCCTTTGTGTCTGTATACAAATTTACCAAGTTTTGGATGGTAAAATCTTTTGAATTCATACGGTTTCATTATACTATTATGTTATATTATTCTATACTTTTCAGAATCAGTGAGAAAGCTGTATCTGCGCCATTCAAGTTAACTAATCTTCTTTTTCCATCTGTGATGTATATTCGGATACTACTGATAGTATTTTTATTAACTGGGTTATATGTAACCCGTTTAGGTTCTAAAGTGAAGCTATAACTAGGTTGGAGTACACTGGTAGAGAAGCTATAAATGATGTCTGTATCTTGACCGTCGACAAGTGAATCATTAATTAGGTCACAATGGATATTCAAAATATCGGTGTCTTGACTTAGATTTGGTACTCTAGGACCAATATTTGTTCCACTTGTCAATACTGTCTTATCAAACCCGATTAGATCATTAAAATTGGAATGCGTTAAATCAAGCTGATAATTCTGAGCCAATGTAATCGTAACCCTAAATGTTGTCTGATCAAATTCAAGAGTGATTGGATATTCATCACCGTTCTTTGTTATATCTTTTATATATTCATCGAAATCAGTATAATTCCATGCTCCTGATGGAAATTGTATGTTGTGATAAGTTGTACCATTATTAGAGCTATATTTTATTAATTGATTGTTGTATCCTGCGTTAACATTGAACCATGTGAAACTCATATTGATAATTCTGTTAAGACCGATAACATATTGAGAATTACTATCCAATATCATTTGTCTAGTAAATTTTGTTGTGAAATCTTCAGGTTTATTATTTAATTGGGACTTCACACTATAGGAGGATAATACTATCTCTCGTTCCATATATAATAAAGTTACATTATATTTTTAAAATATTGACCATACAATTTATTATACTGCGATCTATTGATTTTCGATATTTTCAATAATGTGTCCAATATAGTTACTCCCATATTTCGCATCTCAATGCTGGTATTCCCTGCCAATCTTTCACCAATAATCAATTCCAATTTTTTTAAAAGCTGCTTTACATCATTAAAAAACATAATATTTCCACCTCTCTGTTTTTTTCCCCGACTCTGGATTCCAGAACCTTTTATTGTTTCCAATTTAGTATTATAATGTTTTATGTATTCATTTAAAGTAACTCTTGCATTGTCTATTCTTTTGTTTCGCATTTGTCTCTCAGCTTCTGATATAGCCCCACTTTTGAACTGTTTTGTAACATGTGACTTATAACCACTTAATTGACTCCTTTTTGATTTTGCATCATTTATAATCTTATTAAGATAGGCCTTAGTCTTTTTATGTGTCATTTCTGGTTGATTTAACCTCATTTCCACATTTTCATAATCCGTAATACCAATATCATTCAAAATCTCATTACTTATATCTTCATTATCTAATCCATAATCGATCTCATCGTCGTCATCATATTCTGGTGGTAATTCATCAGGTTCATCACCAAAGTACTGAGGATCAACATAAATATTCTTATTTCCTTCCATAAGATCTTGTAAAGATTCTTCATAAGTAGGTGGTTTAGGTACAATTTGTTTATTTTGATTTGGTGGGACATAATCACCAAATAAATCATCAACTTGCATGTCTTCGAAAGGGTCAACTTCAGGCATATAATCAATACCTTGATCAGCTTTTTTAGGTGCTCTTTTCTTTCTTATGGGTACCCTTAAATCTACATTACTGTCGATAACATCATCTAATTTACTAGTCACAGGTTTGAATACCTTAGCCAATGACTCTTGACTTATCTTATGACTAAGATTATGTTTTGTGATTGCATCATGTACAAGATTAATCTTATTACCTAATAGAGATTTACTCTTTGCAAGTTCTTTCCATTTAAGTAAACTCATTTTTATTATATTATTAGGTTACATAAAATTTGGAAATCATATATAAAAAAGAGCATTTTACACCGTGTTGTACACTGTGTTGTACACCGTGTTATACACCATGTTATATTGAAATAATATACCCATATAATATAAATGATAATACCAAATTACGATGCCGATGATGATGTAACCTCAAATTATAAACAGTTATATCCTTTCATGCCTGACCGATGCTTCCGGATGCTAATTTGCGGCCCATCTGGGTCAGGAAAAACAAACGTTCTGCTAGACATGATCTATAGGCTACTCTATTTCGATAAAATTTATCTATATGCTAAAAACTTGGAACAATCAAAATATCAACATTTACTGGAAACATTGAAACCAATCAGTGAAGAGGTGGGTTACCCAATTATTGAAGCAAGTAATGATCAAATATTGCCTTTGTCCGAATTAAATTGTGATAACCAAAAGTTGGTTATTTTTGATGACTATCTTAATACTGGTAGTAAAAATGATGCAGAAATAAGAAACTACTACACTAACTCAAGAAACAAAAATTGCAGTTGCATATATCTTAGTCAATCGTTTTATGACACTGACAAATGTATCCGTCTTAACTCTACACATTACTGCATTTTTGAATTTCCTTCTCCAAACGAACAAAACAGGATTAGTAGAGAGCTTGGTATAAAAAAATCTGACTATGATAAAGCAACTAAAGAACCATTTTCATTCATATATATTGATAAACCAAGGAAATTCACAACCAAGAATTTCAATGAAAAAATATAATATACTCATATTATATATAATGAGTTATTCAAACGGATTACTACCATCAACAACAACAACAACATCACAAGGGCCACCAGGCGTTGGCTTCAAATTGACAGATGATGGTAATTATGATATGCAAAATAAAAAAATAGTAAATATAGGAACAGTTACTGGTTTGAATGATGTAGTTGATTTCAAATTTATTAGAAATACATTTGTTAGTAAGCATTTACCATTAGTTACAGCAAATCTTGATATGAAAAACAATAATATAAGAAATTTAAAAACACCAATTTCAGAAAAAGATGCTGTTAATAAAGAGTATGGAGACACGCATTATTTAAAATTAGATGGAACAACTCATATGGTGGGGGATCTTGATATGCGGGGACATAAACTAATTTTACCCGGTGAGATTGATATGGATAGAAAATTAATCACAAACATGGACACTGATGAAAATAATGATCTTTGTGCAACTAATATGATAACTCTTAAAAATTATAATAATAAAAAAGCTAATATTACAGATGCATATATGAAAAATGAAAGAATAGTATTAACTGATCATTTAGATGCTAATTATCATGCTTTATTAAATGTTCAAGCAGCAGGTGATAATGATGCTTTTCCTTTTTATCATGGAAAAACACATTTTTTAAATTTAGAAGGTGAAAATTATGATGCGAAGAATAAGAAAATCATAAATTTAGAATCAGATGAATCAAATGAATTATCTGCTGTGAATATGGCTACATTAAAAAAATGGCATCCTGATAGCAATCCTTCGCACACACACGAAGTCCTGAAAGATATTGATCTGAAAGAACTTTTTAATGTTGTTAAGTCGAAACAACAGACATACTTGGATTTAGCTGCAAATTACAACAATCTCGTTAGTTACAACGACGTGAAAAACATTTTTCTTTCTCGTAAAGAAATGCTTTCTATGGAAACTGGTCTTGATATGAATAAAAATACGATCTTCAATGTAAAAGATCCAATAGCAATTGATCACGCTACAAATAAAGGATATGTTGACACAAAAACTGGTGATAACAACACAAGAATAAATCAAAATACGAATGCAATAAATAATTTAGAAACACTCAAACTTGATAAAACTATTTCCAGCGATCTTGATATGGGAGATAAAAAGATTGTTAATCTAGCAACTCCTGAACCAAATGAGAATGACGCTGCTATAAATGTTTCATTCTTCAACACCGAACTCAATGATTCCAATACAAACTTGTACACACGAATAACGGATGATTATAAGAGTTATGTAAACAAGTCACATATAAATACCTCTACAGCTAAAAAAGATGTTTTTAGATACATGATGGAAGATGTTAATCAGAGCTCGTCGGAGAGTAATATTGTTGTTAATGGTATTATCGATTTTGTATCCAGTCCACACAAAATTAACAAGAAAGCCTATGATATAACTCTTACGACAGACAATAACGATGACTTCGCGTCAAGGATAGGTTTTAATGCACTAAATCTTTTTCAAGGTGAGTACACTATGGTGATTGAGTTTTTCGTTCCAGATAAAGCTTATATTAGTTCAACAACTGTCAGTGTTGTATCAACAGTCATTAATATTGGGCAGCAAACTACAAAGATATTTAACACTGAAGGATATACGAAAAGCATTGTTCATTTACACAAATGGCAGGTCTCTCCACCTGAATATATAATGACAGATCTTCATGGAAGAATAACAAAAGGGAATACAAAGAAAGCACATCTAATCGTTTATGGTGTTAAAGGACATGTTTCGAGTGTCGATCCAGATGTATTTGATACTGTTTTTGTAATTGAAAACGGTAAAATGACAATGGAGACTGATATTGATTTAAATGGTAGAAACATAATTGGTTTACCAAAACTGAAAAATAAATTCATATTTTTAGGCAATTATATGAAAAATAAGAACAGTCATGATATAATGTTCAACGGTTCATCATCATTTATTGCATTAGTTAATTTGAAATTAGTAAAATTATGGTTGATGATATTGGACGATAAACCGCCTGAAGGATATGAAAAAATGTTTATATTAATTCATAACACTTCATTTGCACCTCAACAATGGAATAAAACATCAAATAAAATTTATTACACTTTCAATATATTATCATCAGTTATCAATTTCATGGAAGATACAGTTGTACAAATCAAATTAATATCATTTGATCATGATATTACATTTGCACCTTATAATTACCATATCAGTGCACTTTTTGAAGAGTTTTAATACATAATTATCTAATATATTGATATATATAAATGTCAGTTCTCACACAGTCAATTAATTTTTGTAATAAATTTTTCACAACCCAAAAAAACTTACATCCAAATACTAAAGATGAAATATTAAAATCGGCTTTAATATATCAATTTTTGTACGTTAACTATTTGAATAAGCCAATATCATTTAACCAAATATTAGAAAAACACTCTGACATTGGATTAATAGGACCAGGTTCTTGTACTCTAAATACCAATTACCAATTTTTAATTAAACATGCTATTTTTCATGATGCATTTGGAAGATTTTACAATGACTATGAAAAGGGGCCTGGATACACATATTGCTTCCTTTCAATGCCGAAGAAATTAAAAAGATCTCCAATAATGGGTCAAATAAGTGGTGTAATTTATTGTCTTCTTTCAAATCCTAAAATTTAATTATTATTATCCAAATATATAATATAAATGACTGAAACAGACATCTTCAATTTTAATCATATTGATAAAAGCATCAGCAAAGAAAAACTATCTGAAATCAAAGCATTATATCGATTTTATCACAAGCGTTTTTGGTGCTATAAGAAGGCTTTCAAATATTTCAAGAGATTGAATTTAGCTATTAATTTATCATCAGTTTCTTTAATATCCATTGGTACAATAGCTGGTTCAATAACATTGAACCCTATTATTTTAGGAGTAATTAGTGGTAGTGGTTTATTGATTAAGACATACAGCGAAATTAAAAACTATAAAAGAAAAATAGAAATGTCTAAATTTGCATACACAACATATGAGAGGGAACTCGTTGATTTACGGTCTTTTTTAAGAGGAATGCAATTTAACCATATCAATTTTATCAATAATATGAGGTTGCTAGACGAAACGATAATTGATCTTTGTACTCTTGATGAAAAATTTGAGAAACAATATGATAAAAAATTCACTTCCGAGTAAACTTTTAGAGTAAATTTTACTAACAAACTTTTCATTCAATAACTCATTCATAGGGAAAACCCCCTTTGCATGACGATATTGGATCATTTATTAATAATTGTTTGTATTTGATCACCTATTAACAATAGGATATTATCCCAATATTGTTTATAGCAAGTTAATGTTCTTTTCGATTTAGATAAAGGTATATCATTTTCAATTGGTAATTTTAACATCTTAAATAATTGTTTTAAAATGTAATCAATATTTATCATACGTTTTCGGTTTCCATTTATCTGTGGCAAAATTTTATCTATCTCCTCAAAAATTTTCATGATTTTAGTTCTATTATTGTAATTGTTTGATATCTGTAATTTGTGTTGGCTACAGATGTTATTTATTGTGTTTTGGATATATTTCCGATGATATACCGATTTTCGTCGTATTTTATACATACTCTCATAAAAATTAACATACTCTTTAACATAATTATATCCATGTACGGAACCACAATTTAGACAAACACTCATGCCATCTATACTATTTATATCTTGTTCACTACAGCATGACTTGACCACTATCACACTTCTGTCAACTTCTGCCAATTGCTCATCACAAAAGGGACAGGTCAACTCTCCCATATTCTCAAATTCATCATGAATTTCCAAAATTACAATTCATTCTATACTATTATATGAGATTATATTTTTAAAACAATAGCTATAAGCGGTGCGTGTCTAAATTCCCAGAAAACAAAAATAGCGAACATGTTTTAATAACAGGAAATGAGTCATCATTAATAGCTATTGTTTCAGATCATGAGTCAGTCGTATGATTTTTTCAACCAATCAGAAGGTGGATGATGCATCATTCAGTTATGTATGTTTGGTGAAAGATGAAATACTCTTCTTCACACGACTAGCAAATTCGAAAATCCTGAGAATATTTGCATTAACATCGAACAAATCAGATAAACCAGTTTCACTCTCAGCCATTTTAAGATTAAACTAAATCATAAACTTCTAGATCTCTTTACCTACAAGACAGCCATATGACGATCATGCGGAAAAGCTTGGCTAAAAATCGGCTAACGCGTTAGCGATATTTCCCATTGTTTTATCTAAAATCACTTGATATGTAAATCAGTAGTAGTAGATGGTCAGAATTAATGTTTTTGTTTCCAATACATTTGTCTGTAATTTTTTAGGCAGTTATGAGATTAATAAAGTTTCACTCAGTTGTTTCGATGACAAGCGGTATATTCATGAGAATGGTAGTACAACTTTCGCTTATGGCTACTACAAAATTTAAACAATATAAAACTAAAAAGTTCAGTTCACAGTTCCATGGTAGTGCTGCATTTTCCATTTTAATGTTCAGTTGACCCCTCCGACTTCATGGCATAAGGTGTAGCAGAATCCAAAACTGACTTTCTCCTCTTTAGCTTAAATACATGTTTCCGCATCATTTTCTTAGTATCTTGCTCAGTCAACCTCGTAATATCATTCTGCAGTAAGCGTCGAGACTTTTCATTTCGTATAGCCACTCGGCATTGATGAATGCTCTCTTCAATTGCATCAAACTCCCCTTCGCATTCCTCCAAGTTTTGAGTATCAAGATTATTGAAAAAATCTTTCAAATCAATTCCAATAGTTGTCTTCAGGTGTTCTAAGGTGTAATCCTTGGCATTCTTTATATTGTGGCAAACATTCTCATATCGCTGATCGAGCTGTTTTAGAGAGTAAGGCATCTTAACTTCACAAGCAACTTCACAATTGTGAACTTTTTCACTGAAAAAGTTCACAATTGTGAATCAAAGTGTGAAGCCTCTGATTGGTTAAAAATATCACACGACCGTCTCGTGATCTGAAACAATAACTATTAGTGATGACTCATTTCCTTTTTATCAAAACATGTTCAGACTTGTAAGCGGGGGATTCCCCGTTCTCTGTTTCTGGGTATTACATCCTGTGTTTCCGAGAATTGTATCACGCAATGAAATAAACGCACTTTGTTTTAATCAACATATAGATTTCCAAAAACCAGAAATCGGAAAGTGGAAACCAGAAATCTGAAAACATATAATTTTCAAAAAACTGAAAACCAAAAAGTGGAAATCAGAAATTGAAAACATATAGTTTTTCCATTAAATGGAAAAGTAGGATATGAGTTGGGTTTTGGTAACAACGCATTTTTACAAAAATGCTTTGGTACCACCAACTCCTATACTACTAACCCAATCGAACCCAATCGTTCGATTGGAGTTCGATTGGTTCATCCCGGTATATGAGAGACTACCCAACATAATCGAACTGGAACTTTTCGGTGAGTTCGATTAAGTTCGATTACCGAACCCAATCGAACTCAATCGACGCGATTGGTTCGATTTTGTTCGGTGGAAAAACAAAACGGTAATCAAAAATTGATAAGCATTCAGTCTCACTAGAATTGGAAGGATTTCACTCTTAACTGAATTTTTACTAGAGGAGCAATTGTGAGAGATATTAACACATTTCAATTAACTAAAATCTTTATTGTTACGGTGATTCGAAATTGATTAATTCACAATATAACATGAACAGCTCAGCACTTTATATCGCTCGGAATAACACCGCTTGACAACAAATTTACCTCCGACACGGACGTCGAAAGAGCACTCGTGGTTGCCCTTTACCACCGCTTCCAGAATGGTAAGTTTGACCTCTTTTGCCCTGTCCGACATCTTGCCTATTGTACTCGTGTTTGAAGCCAATAAATAACTTATTTGACCGCAACGCTTTGTTTCAGACCAGATGAAACTAGTTTATTTCCGATTGTTGAAGTGTTCGATTACGTTCGATTGATTGAGTTCGATTATGTTCGATCGTTGAATCGTTCGATTACCGAACGTTCCATTGCGTTCGATTGGCAAAAATTTTCCGTGAGTTCGATTAAGTTCGATTACCGAACCCAATCGAACACAATCGAGTGATTGGGTTCGATTGGGTTCGATTACCGAACGTTCGATTGACTACGCCGGGACATATGTACTGAGTATCATAAAAGGCTATATTGTTTACATATACGTAAACCGTTGAATTCCCCGGGGGGGAGGGTACTCCCTATAAAGGGCTATACGGGGATGCTCCGCCCGAAAGGGGTACATTTTTTAGGCTGGAGGTATATGAAAGGGTCGGGATTTCACGAGTTGTAGTATGTGAAAGGGTAGGGATTTCACGAAGAATAGGAAATGGTTGTGAAAACACGAGTTGAAACATAAAAAAGGAAGGGAAAACTGCCATTTAAGTATCATAAAAAGAGCCTTTCAAAATATATCAAACAGACGCACGCAAAGGCTATATAAAAGGGGTACCATTTTCAACGAAAGGTATATGAAAGGGGTGCCATTTTCAATGAAAGCTATATGAAAGGGGTACCTTTTCTGTCAAAAACGGTATTTGAAAGGGTAAGGGTTTGGACCTCGGGGCGGAGCATCCCCGTACAAAACATTGTTGAGTACCCCCCACCCCCCCCTTCCCCGGGTTGAATTAACTAAGACATACACATTAAAAGACATTTATTCACGCTTATCGACGCTTAGCTGTGTTGTCATTTTTGTGTTTTGCCGACGTAGTCGGCGAATATATCGTCATCGGGCGAGGCATTTTTGTATTTCAGCTAAAGAGAGGGCTATCGAGATTTTATAATTTATCTACCACTACAGACTATTCCAAGCGAAGCGAAATCACACGACGACTTATGTCATTAGTTTCATCATCATCATCAATCTTTATTTATACACGAAATCGTATCATATTTACATGGTCTTCCTAGGAGTCGTGTGAATTTACACTAGAGTACATTACCTATAAAACTACTTAACTAAGAAAGATAAAGTACAATGAAAACTACGATCAAGTTTTCTTCAATTTATCAAACTACATTAAACTAAGAATTGAACTATAAAACTTAACTAAATTACACGTAAGAATAGAATGCTATAAAAACTTAAGAGCGGATGTCTGTAAATATCGACCAGGAGTGGGAATTATAAAAATTTTGAAAAATCCCCAAAAAATTCTGTAGACTACCCTAGGTATTCTATTAATGAAAATATAAATTTTAGTTTGATCGGATAAATATTTTGGCGATACGGCGGGTGTCAAGTTCGGGCGCTTCACGGCCCTCGCCAGACCGCTTTATCGGGGCCCGAGACTAGGCTATGAAAAGAGCCCGATTTGAATCTAATTCAAATACCATTCAACCCAGAAAGCTTCTTATCGCACTAAAGGGATTTTAACAGACATTTTGAGTGGTCATGTGCTTGAATTGATTGCGACTAGATTATTTTACAGATTTTTAAATATTTACAACATTTTGAGGATTTCACGCGAGCAAAATTTTGTCGAAATTCGAAGGCCTAAAATAACGCCCGGTACCTAGTTTCAAACAGCAAAAGACATACTACATTAAAAAGCAATCTCTAAGCTTTCAAAATATGGTTTTAAAACTTAGGGCAACACAGGAAATGAATTTTTGGGAACGCGAAATTCAGGGAGCACTTGAGTGAAATTTGACCTTTCTGACTTGACAGTTTGAGGTTCGGCGCGACACGCAAATCAAATACATACTCAAACAAATGTTTCAGTCAAAACACGTTTAATTTAGGCAATCTCAAGTCCCACAGTGATACATACATGCTTCATAGACATTAGGTGGAAATTTTACACCAATTTTCTGCCGAAAAGAACTCATATCCTGGCTTTCAGGTATTTGAACTTGCCTCGCTAATATAAACATGTGGGTCAAGTTCTTATCACGACACAGCGAAGTGTTCAAAATCTTTACCAAATATCTATCCTGTCTAGTATATAATCAGGTCTACATTATGTTTGTTTGTACCTTGTGTCCTTGTTTGTCTTCATTTCCGCAAAAACTGAGGCAAACTACAACGAAATCTCCGCGCGCTTGACGTGTCACGAGTCTTGTGGAAGTGCTGTTACGTGAGTCGAGATTGCGTTACATAACATGGTAAAGCAGGAAGACCGACAACACGGGCACTCGTTTACAGGAGATTCTAAGGAAAAAATGAATTCTAGATTTAAAACATGCAAATCGCAGTAGAACCCTGACAACTTGAACTTGGCAAACTCAAATTCCTTTGTTTATTCGCGCTGATTCCTTTTTACTTGTGATAGTCTTGATAGGAAAGTTAAACCACGCCCTTACTCGAAGCGCTGACTCCAACTGCTTTTGCTCCCGTCAATTGTTCATCAAGAAATAAAACGACATATCAGTTACACAATTATGAGTTATCTGTCTTCCCCTTAAATAGGGTGCCATATCTTGGTTTTGGGCCTTTAAAAGGGTATCAAATCAAGGGTATCAAATCGTCAATTGTTCGTCAAGAAATAAAACGACCTATCAGTTACACAATTATGAGTTATCTGTCTTCCCCTTAAATAGGGTGCCATATCTTGGTTTTGGGCCTTTAAAAGGGTATCAAATCTCGATTTTCTGCCCTTAAATAGCGTCAGGGTTTGAGAACCTTGGCGGCACACACCTATCCTAAATTGTCGGGAGTACCCCCATCCCCCGGGCGTAGTATCACTCTTGTTTGATTACATCAGAGCACAGGCAGCCCAAGCCACAGGGAGCAGAGGAGCCAAATTTGACCTAATACGCGTTCGATCTTTGAGCTTTATACGCGCGCTGTGTCTTGCGTTATTCGATCTGTTGTTTTCGAGTTTTTGCCCCAGCGGGACCCCAAGCGTAATCGGCGCTTTCCGGAAAGCGTATTATAGCTTTCCGAGCGAGGCACGAAATGTCTCTCTTCTTGCTGCGTAACTATTTTGTGGCGCCAACAGTCAGCAGTCTGCGGTTACCCAACGGAAAGCTCCGATTACGCTTGGGGTCCAGCTGGGGCGAAAAACAGACTGTAAACAACAGAACGAAGATCGAACGCGTAAAGGTCAAATTTGGCTCCTCTGCTCCCTGTGCCCAAGCTCACTATCACTATCACTATCAGATAACCGGGACGTGACCCTAGCTGTATGAGCGGTATTGAGTTACAAAGATTCGATTTATAAAGGTTTGTATGGGAACGCAACGGTTTTGTTTCAAAACTTTAAAATTTGAATGTTTTGTGAATAAGATTGAGTCTTTTTCTTAGCAGTGGAACATCCAAACAACGACAACTCGCAAAAATTTCGTTAAATTACTTCTCCTTTCAGTACCAAGCAAGCTACCATGTCAGTCGTACAGATTCGAATTGTCACCTGGAGACTTTGTCCCATGCTGGGCAAAGAAACCATCAAAAGCATCCGAAGCCAAGAGCAGCGACGACAAGGCCGATGAAGAGAGTGCTGAGGAAAGTGGCCTTTTCTGTTGCCCAGAAGATGGCTGCATAAAGAGCTACCAGCGGCACTCGAACCTCGAGAACCATATCATGTTTGGCCTGTGCTGCTTGCGAACTCACAGAAAATACAGCTTACTAGACCAGGCAGTTCTACTTTATGCAGAGAAGCTCATGGAAGGAGACAGCACCCAGTCCACTCTCGCCGTCCAGGCTGAACAATGTGGGGCCGTCGAGTCACCACAGAAAGGCTGGGCCCTAAAAGGATCCAAGAGGGCAGCCAGATTTACGGAAAGCCAGAGGAAGTACCTGGAGGACAAGTTTAGAATTGGCCAGGAGACGGGCCATAAAGCTGACTTCGAACAAGTTTCACGGGAAATGCGGTATACGCGCAACGAAAGAGGCAAGCGCCGATTCAAGGTGGATGAGTTCCTGGCCGCGGGGCAGATCCGGAGCTTCTTCTCCAGAACATCTGCCAAACTTCGCCACGCTGTCGCCCCAGAAGACGACGACGAAGAAACGGATGACAACAACCGAGCAGCCGAAGATGAGAAGACTTTCTCAGATGCGCGCAACAGCATCCTGATGCAATGCGCACCAGTGCACCCCATAGTCTACGACACGTGGAACCTCTGTGCGATGAGTTCCTCCAACAAGCCCAGTAAGCTGACAGTAACCCAGCCACACGAGATTTGCTCCCACTTCAACATGGAGGATAAACCCTCTGGACGCAGGAAGAAGCCCTATCTGGATTTTATTTCGGAACCATGTAGGTGCCTGCTCTTGCGTATCCTCGAACTTATCATAGACTTAGTGGAACCAGTGTAACACGAACTCTTGACGGGAGCAAAAGCAGTTGGAGCTGAGCGCTTCAAGTAAGGGCGTGGTTTAACTTTCCTATCAAGACTATCACAAGAAAAAAGGAATCAGCGCGAATAAACGAGGGAATTTGAGTTCGCCGAGTTCAAGTTATCAGGGTTCTACTGTGATTTGCGTGTTTTAAATCTAGAATTCATTTTTCCCTAAGAATCTCCTATAGACGAGTGCCCGTGTTGTCGGTCTTCCTGTTTTCGGTCTCCCTGTTTGTCATGTTTAAATGTAACGCAATCTCGACTCACGTAACAGCACTTCCACAAGACAAGTGACACGTCATGCGCGCGGAGATTTCGCTGTAGTTTTCCTCAGTTTTTGCGGAAATGAAGACAAACAAGGACACAAGGTACAAACAAACATAATGTAGACCTGATTATATACTAGACAGGATAGATATTTGGTAAAGATTTTGAACACTTCGCTGTGTCGTGATAAGAACTTGACCCACATGTTTACATTAGCGAGCTTGAAGTTCAAATACCTGAAAGCCAGGATATGAGTTCTTTTCGGCAAAAAAATTGGTGTAAAATTTGCACCTAATGTCTATGAAGCATGTATGTATCACTGTGGGACTTGAGATTGCCTAAATTAAACGTGTTTTGGCTGAAACATTTGTTTGAGTATTGATTTGTGTGTCGCGCCGAACCTCAAACTGTTAAGTCAGAAAGGTCAAATTTCACTCAAGTACTCCCTGAATTTCGCGTTCCCAAAAATTCATTTCCTGTGTTGCCCTAAGTTTTAAAACCATATTTTGAAAGCTTAGAGATTGCTTTTTAATGTAGTATGTCTTTTGCTGTTTAAAACTAGGTACCGGGCGTTATTTTAGGCCTTCGAATTTCGACAAAATTTTGCTCGAGTGAAATCCTCAAAATGTTGTAAATATTTAAAAATCTGTAAAATAATCTAGTCGCAATCAATTCAAGCACATGACCACTCAAAATGTCTGTTAAAATCCCTTTAGTACGATGAGAAGCTTTCTGGGTTGAATGATATTTGAATTAGATTCAAATCGGGCTCTTTTCATAGCTCGGTCTCGGGCCCCGAAAAAGCGGTCTGGCGAGGGCCGTGAAGCGCCCGAACTTGACACCCGCCGTATCGCCAAAATATTTATCCGATCAAACTAAAATTTATATTTTCATTAATAGAATACCTAGGGTAGTCTACAGAATTTTTTTGGGATTTTTCAAAATTTTTATAATTCCCACCCCTGGTCGATATTTACAGACATCCGCTCTTAAATGATCATTGTTTCATTATAATCTTTCACACATAAAGAGGTTTTAAAATCGTTCAAGTTGGGCCGCTGTCTGATCTCTAAGGGGATCTTGTTCCACAGAACAGATCCCCTGTAGTGTAAGCTACCTTTGGCGTGTTCAGTTCTCGGTCTGGGAATGTAATAATTAAACTCAGAATTTCTAAGATTATATGTGTGTATATATTTGAAATATTGGTAAAAATATTGTTTACTTGTGACAGAGAGAAACTATAATTCTTCATGCTTACCTTTGAGAATTCATAACTCGCATAATATATCATCGATTCACTTGAATTAAAGACTGAATTACGAGTAAGCGATCAATATTTCAGAATTTATCTGCCACTAAAATTTAATTTAGTTTGTCGAGCCTATCAAGAAAGCGTTGAACATAGCCGAGACGTCAGCTGACGAGTTGACAGTATTTTTGTTACGCTCGACTGAGTTTGATGGATCGGTTTAAATCTTTCAAGCGCCACTATGATCAAAAATATACATTTCTCTTCTCTTCATATTTTGAAAAGACAAGTACTCGTTACTTACCTTGCGAAGTTTCAAGTCAAAACTCGTACGGGAAGTGCCATTATTTTAACTTTACATTTCGAATTCGGCTTGCCGCCATTGCTCAATTCAAAAATGCCGGACCGAACCCTGAGAGTTGGATCGAATTGGCCTAAAGATTTTGTGACGTCGATGACTCAACACGTGCCTTTTGGCTTTGTTGTCTGTCTGTGACCCGGAAGAAACCGCGTTGAGTCATTGACGTCACAAATCAAGTCACGTGTACCAGATCGCAAACCGTGGCCTCGGATTTATGAACGGAGTAATGGCGGACGGATTTTACGTGATTTTCATGGGTTTTCGGCCAGCTATTTCTGGGCTGTGTAGAAATATATCAATCTAATTTATAGCAATTCACATTTGTCTAAACCTAATAGATACATTTGCGTTAAAAAAAGCGGAACAGAAATACAAAAATTTTCGTCGTAGTGGCACTTTAAACCCAGCGTTCCTGCCAGTACATCTGCTCACCAGAAAATACACTCAAATCGTTTGATATTGTCAAATGACATTTGCTCGTATGCTGCACAATTCATGCTATATCAGCAGAACACGCGGCCCCAGTGAGGCACTATTTTTCTTCTTCTTGTACGCGTTAGTTTAATCAATCAATCTTTTATTTGCCACATATTTTATTTACAGTGTGTGTGTGTTAAAGGGAACCTCCATTGTGATAACAAGTTAACAGGTCTAAATTTCGATTTTTTTTTAATTACAAATAGGAAGGAAATTTCAGTGTACAAAAAATTGGATATGAATATCGCCTATTTTTGCTTTTAAACTTTGAATTTTTATGACGTCATGTGGTTGCCGCTATTGTTAAGAATCGACGTTCATTTGTTTGGAACAATTGTGCAACCGCTTGCGGCGCGCGGGGAATTTAAAAGCAAAAATAGGCGATATTCCAATCCAATTTCCGTGTACTTTAAAATTTTATTTCCACTTTTTATTAACATAATTGAAATTTAAATGTCATTTCCAACAATTTTACGTCCATTTGTTAGCAGGAGATCTCTGCAAGGTCAGTTGAGCTTTTCTAGGGAGATCCTCTTAATTATTAATTATCTGTTCATAAGCTAAATATAAACATTTATAATATATGGTGGCCTTACAATTTTTTTTGTTAAACTTTTTTAAGCAGCAATTACAGTACTGTTATTTTCGTTCCTCTATGCAGAGCCAGTCTATTGTTGCTGTACAAAATGATTTAATTTTCTTTTGAATAACTGTACAGACTTAATTTCCTTTAAAGAGAGTCTCAGTGGGGTGGTGGCTTTTACGGTTAACGGTTAAAATTTTGATCTTTTCACGGCTAACGGTTGATTTCTTCCCGTTACGGTTAACAGAAATATTAAAAATTAGTTTCCATTATTTTGAAAAGTTAAAAAGTAATTTTTATTTTAAAAAGTTTAAAATTAATTCCCATTGTTCTTAGGACCATGCATTCTGGGACACGACACAAACTCGCATAACAACATAACAGTCTTAACAAGAGATGGCAAATGACAAATCGTGGCTAGAAGTTTTTTTTTTTACTGTTAACATTTTGTACACCTAACGATTAACTTTTGGGCCGTTTTACGGCTAACGGTTAACCCTATTGAGACCCTCTTTAAACTGTTTGGCAAGCTGTTCCATACTATAGCACCTCTACATTTAACTGAGAATCTTCCATAATTTGTTCTTTCAAACTTTATGTGTAAATTGTTTACAGACCTTGTATCTGCATATGGATATTTCTTGAAAAGTAATCCGAAAAAGCAAAAGGCAAATTCCCACTAAAGTAAGAATACATGAATAATGCAAACAGATAAGAGTTCAATTCTTATATAGTTAGTAATCGCAATGATAGAAATATAGGCCTAGTTTTTCTGTAAATATTTCGAAAATGTGTTAATTCACACGTACATTTTTCTTCTGAACTTGATATATACCCTCAAGCCTGGATGGATACGTACTTGCCCACACGACATTACAATAAGTCAAGTAGGGGTAAACCAAAGCGTAAAAATCATGTAAATCGTTTGCAATGTTTTGAGTGGTAAATAATGTCTTGCTCTCATCATTATTCCTAACAGCTTCGATATTTTACAAGTTACTTCCTTGATATGGTGTTTCCAAGATAGATCTTGGTTAATATTCAATCCTAAGAAATTTGTGTTATTCACCTGATCAATACTTTGATTGCCTCCCAATTTCAGTCACGGAACGTGTATATTGGGGTGTCAGTAAAACGCGGGGTCGGGGTGGGATTAGGTCTAGGATTAGGTATGGGATTAAATACAATCCCTTTACCTAATCCTAACACTATGCCTAATCCCATACCTAATCCTAGACCTAATTCCACCCCGACCCCGGCCCCGACCCCGCGTTTTACTGACACCCTGTATATTGGACAACCCTCAAATGGATGCGTTTCGGAAAATATTCATCGAGTCTCGAATTCTCGGCATTTGAAATTGTAAAGTCTCGGGCTCGGATTTGATAGAAACGCTAAAGTCTCGGTCTCGAATTTTTAAACAATTGCAAGGGTCTCGCAGTCTCGCAATATCTCGAATTTACCATTCTAAAGGTGGTTTTCACGTTACGTCACGGCGGCCATGTTGGTGCACATCTACAAAAGAATTTTAATGAACGTTTTTTGTTATGTGCACCAACATGGCCGCCATGGCCTTTGTCATTTGAGTCCCATAGGACTGAAGGTCACGTGAGTGAAAACCATCTATACCCCTATACATGTGAAATAAAATTTACATAAAATTATGTTTAAAGCATGCTATTCTTATTATAAACCTTATTTCTAGTAGTGTATTGTTTTCGTGGTAAACTTAGCTAATTCCATTCTTCTTCAAAGTTCATATGGACGCATTCCTTACCCTCCCTGCTTCTGCTATCTATACGCGAATTTTTTCTCATGCGCGTGTATATGTTGTGGTTCAATTTTATCCTCGGTTCAAATTTTATTTTGTTAATGTTAATGTTAATGAGTTTTAAACAAAGGAAAATAAAATTTGAACCAAGGATAAAATTGAACCACAACATATATACCTAATTCAATATCACTGAAGCTCCATTCGCGTTACGTCCAGCGGTGTCATCATAACTTAGATGAGCCTGGATCTGGATGCGTCTTTCGCCGTCTATAGCACGTGCTTGCTTCTCTTGCTTCTTCGATTTCAAGGTAAGTGTGTTTCTATTTGCAAATGTATCATGCCAAATTCAAACTTATTTGTTGCTGGAAGCATTCATCAAGGTCACGAACGATTTAGTGACATTTCACGGGGAAGACAATGTTCTTTTATGAGTTGTTCAGCGTTATTACGTGCTCAGAGTTTGCCGATTCAACAATGGATCGCCTTCACCGCAAATCAGATTCTTACTCTATTTGGATGCTCTTGAAAGTAGATCCATCCCTGATACAAAGACCTTGTGCCTGGATTATGGCGTGTTGGTCTATTGAGACTAACAATTTAAACGATTTGCCTGTTGGGGCAGAACTTATAATGTTATGTAATTCTGAAATGATGGTAATTGACCCAATAAGTAAATTTATGAAATTATCAAAATCTGTATGTACATTTACTGTTTCCGTTATGTTTTACTGCCCAGCATCTGCTCGCAGCATTATCATTACAATCTGTAACCTCGAGTTGAATTAGGTATATATTCAGCATGTTATTCTTGGTATTCTATCACTGAAGCTCCATTCGCGTTAAGCTTATTACAGTATTCTATTGTTCAAGTGCCACTCGTGGTAAGCTTAAGTAGTTCCATTCTTCGCGATTATTCATCAAAACTTCTGTTGATTCTTTCCTTATCCTCACCGCCTCTGCTATTTTTCTCAATATTGCATCTTCGCTGTATATAGCTGTGACGTACATGTGACGCATTCTAGAGACGCACGTACGTGATGGACGGGTTCCAGAGTTCAGAATGAACGTCACAGATATATACAGCGAAGATATAATGTTGAAACAAATAGCAGAGGCGGTTAGGATAAGGAATGCATCGGTAGGAGTTTTGATGAATCATCGCGAAGAATGGAACTACTTTAGCTTACCACGAGTGGAACAATAGAATACTCTGATAGAATACCAAAAATAACATGTTGAATATATACACGTCTATGAGAAACATTTCGCGTATAGATAGCAGGGAGGGTAAGGAATGCGTCGATATAAACTTTGAAGAAGAATGGAATTAGCTAAGTTTACCACGAGAACAATACACTACTAGAAATAAGGTTTAAAACTAGTAGTAATCATAGATTATAGTGCGTCTCCTTATCCCGTGGCACCTCGTCTTGACCTAGTACCTCAGTTTCATGAATTAATTCAGCCACTGTTTAAAAGGGCTATGTCGCGGGATATGTCAGGCAGGCAAAAATGCCAGGCAGGCAAAAATGCCGGGCCGACATCAAACAAATTCACGCTATCGCCGTGGGATCGATCGGGAAAAATCCTGCCGTGCTGTGTACTCCGAAAGGTCTCAGATTTTTCCGACATATAAATAATACATTTCTCTTGATTTCATTTCGGTTATTTCTCCGATTCTGAAATCATACTGCTCAGTACATGTACTTATACCGGAACCGGAAATGAGAAATTTCTGAAGAAGCCTGAAAAAGTGCTCCCTTGATAAACTTCTTGGACACCGCGTTAATGGAGCATGAAATCGACGATTAAGTCATGCAACATTCAACGTGAATTTCGCAGGATTTTTCGGATAAAATTACAACTACCAGTTGCAAATAAGACACAAGACTGTTGAATATAATTCCTTTATTAGCTAGACAAATTTTGGTCACAAAACTGCGAAATCTTTAGTCGCAAATGCGCCCGATACAGGCGCAATTTCGAGCACTGTAAAGTTAATCTGCGTTCGCCTGGCGCAGCCGGTCAGTGAATTATTGCTACAAACATACAGCGAATTGCACCGTACCGTAGAACATCGCGAAGAACGACGTCGGTATTTAGGTGAAAGCTTCCCAAATCAGGCAGAGAACCACAGCAAAATCAAGATAGAACATTCAAAACATACCAGAACGGTAGCGAGGAAAATCCGATAACTTCTTGCTTGATTCCAAAGAGACTCAACAACTTACTTGGTCCGGAAATGAACCTTCGTCCAATTTTTCCACTTCGTACTTTTAGTAGGCATTGAAATATTGAGCCGTACGATTCCAAAATCGGGAAAATATCCGAAGCTAAATCAAGACAAATAGATCATTCACATGTGACATTTCGGAACCCCAGCTCCCAAGGACGATGCCTGATTTCCACGCGCTGGGAATGCTGGATACTATTTTGACGTTTCAAGATGGCGCAGATTTGGTACCGACACTTCGTCGACGCAATAAGAATAGCATGCTTTTCACACATGTGAATTTTATTCCACATGTATTTGTGTAGAAAGTTTAATACTTTATTCATGATTCTGAAGAGGTCCGCGTAGACGAAACTAGTAAAGTGTTTAAAGGTTTTTTAATAAGTTTTAATTTTGACAGCATCCAAAGAGAACAAGAATAGTTATTCACAATGAAACAAACACAGGAAAAAGGACAACAAATTCTCTCAGTCGAAAGTTTTATTCAAATATCTATCAGATTACTCTCAAAAGCAAAAAGCATTACATTAACGCATCTTGGAAACTGTCCACGCAAGCGAACTTCTTGCACTGTCAATCTCTTGACCGATGTGGCCGAGTTTTCTAAATATTTCACAAAAACTATTGATAACATAAAGAAACAATCAATGAAATATTTCTTACAAAGTAAATCCACATTTTAAAATGGAATTTCCTTCACCGTAGTTTTCCAAGAATGCATGAAATTTCTTAGAAAAGTTTGCCGCTTCGACTGAGTGTGATGCGAACGGAAAGCCAAGAAGATCTGATATTCGACGAGCTGAGTTCCTGTTTTGAGATAGGCGATACTTTTTTCGGAAATGAAGGCACAGCCGAACTAGTTTTAGATGGCGTACTTACGGTGCAGGTACGATCAAAACCCAGTTGACTTTCGACGTTTTTACTGATTGCGTAGAAGTCCCTTCCTCTTTTTGAGTAGGCGAAGACACGTCTTGCACATGACTTCGGGCCCGCCTGACATATTCATTAATTAAATGAAGACACTCTTCTCCGCTCTTTGATCTCTCATGTAGTATTATCGTGAGACGTGACGAAGTGTCTTTAATAAAATTTACACATAACACACAATGGAAATCTGTGGTCGATATATTCTTCCCGTCATATTGAAAACAGCATACATGTACGCGCGTGATCCACACGTGCTGCGAGGGAAATTTGTTTCAACTAATTAGAAACACTACCCAGATCTGGGTAGCGGTTACGTGACACTTACGGGATTTAGGCGCTCATTTCTCTGACGTCCGTTTCGCAGGGGCCCCAGTCGTGGCGCCGCGAAACGACGCCTGTCTTCTCAGGCTAGTGGGCAGCACACAGCAACTGATCTTGTTTAAATGGGTCTATTTTTCCGGGAACATCCATTCACGTCCCCATAAGGGTGTAAACAACAGAACACCCACAAGAAATCACCACAAGAAATACGCGCAGGATATGACAAAGAATTCTGCGTAAAATGTGTAATGTTTAATTTTGGGGCTCACGGATTTTAGCAAGGGTTGACAGGTCGCACAATCTTCACCAGTGTGCGTGCATTTGAAAACCTTATATATTTTTGCCTCTGACGACAGCTGTGACGAGTATACGGTATCTCTGTATCACTGTATACTGTGTAAAATGGAGATGGCAGTACTGCACGATCTTTACGTCATTTTTTTAATACCATTTGCTCCCTCTATATGTTTTGCACGAGTGTACATTTAGTTTGCTTTGGAGGATTTTAGTCAGATTGACTGAATGATCAGAATCGTTTAAAAGCCGCTTGCAACGGACTGGAGGTCACCTGGGGTCTATCGAAAATGATTTTCTGCGGTTTTTGCTCTTTTAAAATTTCACCTCTTTTAGCGTCCCTTTCTTGCTATTAAAGTTAGCAGGTTGCTAAAATTTTCCATGTGTTGCTGTGAGAAGGATGGCTGGCCCAGCAGGTTACCGAAATCTCGGCTTTTCCAACCGCGATCTCGGTAACCGACGCGGGCTGGAAATTTTTCCATGTCGGATCAAACCTAACAACAACAACAACAACAATAACAAACAAAAACTTTATTCAAATATATTGAACCTAAAATGTTGCCCTGCAAATTAGCAAAGAAACGCTATTCGAGGCAGGGAAAAGTAATATAATTGAAAATAATGTAAGTGAGTCAACATAACAATACAGCCGAAAGCTGATCTGTAAAGTTACAGATTTATTTTAAAGCTTTAAATTAGATCATGATATTGGTGGCAGACACGGGAAATAAATAGATCTGGGAGACAGCCGGATGGGAAATAAATAGATCTGAAAAATTTGCATGCCGACTGTTTTCATAAAATTCGCATGCGTTACTGTTCAAGGAGAACGAGTACTAGTTTAGCATCATGATTCCGCCCTATTTTACAGACTTGTTTTAATCAAAATGATTTCTTGGTACTGAACGTGTAAAGTTACAAGAATTTGTAGAATCACAGCAACGGGGAGAAATCATGAATGAACATTTTCGTGGACGCTGTCGCGTAGATAAATTTTTCATATGAACGAATGGAAAAATTCATCGTTTTATTAAAACTTGGTTCGCTGCATAAAGTTGGTTTATAAAGGGCGTCCCATGACTAATTCGCTACAAAAAAGTACTGCATGAAAAATGTTACCGCGAATTTTCGTACCATGGGGGAATTGTTCCTGCATGTTTTCGGGAAAATAGGTAAGAATAAAAATAACATTTTTTATAGACATGTGGCCAAAAAGACTTTAAAAGTATACTGAGAAGAGAAACACAACAATGACCTTCTAAGGATATGGATAACCAAGCTTCCTTGTACGTTGGGTGAGCATGTTAAATTGTATATTAATTACTTATGTTTTTTTTTTAATGACTCCTGCTTGCTTTTGCTTAATTTATATCTTAATTACGATAAGTAATAGATAAAATATGGGCGGAAGAACTATACGGATATTCATATAGTACTGCTGCGAATATTTCATCTTACTTATAACAGAACAATAGCTGTATCGATGATGCAGTTTCTACAGTGTTTTTTAAAAACAAGAGTTAATTAAAAATAACTCCTAAAGTGAAGTTAGATTAACTCCTTACACTGGAGTTAATTTTTTTGTGGTTATTTAAACTCAAAAGTAGAGTTATTTTAACCCCCAAAGGTAGGTATCTTGTTGTGTAGTTGAGTTAAATTGACACCATTTGCGGTTGGAGTTAAATGTGGTTAACATGACCCCCAAAAGGGGTTGTTCTGAACCTAAACTTCACTTTTGAGTGAAAATAACTCTTTTGAAAATATCAGTGTAGCTAATCTGTATCGGGTTTACAAACCTTCGTTAAACGTTTTCAGGCACTGTTATAACACAGTAATTATAATAATAATATATTAGAAATAATAATGATAATTACAATAATAATAATAATAATAATTACAAGGGAAAGATGTTTCTATTCCTACTGAATGTTAGTTCATAGTGTTTTCTTGGAAATAAAAATTTTAATTTGTCCTCAGACATTTGTCCTCGGACACCTAGCGCTAAATAAAGTAAATTCTGCTCTCAATGTTGGTGGAATTATTGAGGTCGTGGATCATTTCCTGTCAGAGATCATTTTCGATCCTTCTATTACAGAACCCTTTTACATCAATTGTATTAGTTTTGTAGAGCACCAAGATGGCCAAAAGGCCTGCACTAAATAAAAATGATGTTGTCCATTGCATCATTTTTAAAACACTGAGGTGGCCGCGAAGCTGAGCCTCCCTCTTTAATGAAACTGACCCAGTGACAAATCAGGAAATGGTATGACATTTGTCCAATATTATCGCAGCAAGCCAATACTCATATACTGAGTCATACGGAAATGAGATTCCTGGAAATGTCCCCCCCCCCCCCCCCCCCCCCCCCCCTCCCCCACTATAAAAGGGAACTTTTCGATAGCTTTTCATAGATTTGTACACCAACTGATCTAGTCCTATCAAGCAATTTGAAAATTATAATGGACAGCCTTCATCTGCGTTTAGTTGTAAGTACAAAACGTCCTTGCTTTAAAAGTTTAAAAGTTGTCTTTTCGGGGGTAACGAAATGAAGCAATTTTTTGGGAAAGATTTGTTTTAAACAGTGTTGTAAAAGAAGAAATTAATAGTAATTTTCTTAACTGGTTGTGTCATACCACTATTTAATGTTGTGCGATTTCTGTGCTATAAACGTATCAAGAAAATATTATTAATGCATTTTGTCATTTGTCGTAATTGTGATTTATTTTAATGACAGAATTAGTTAAAAACTGTATAAAAGGCAATTTGAAAAACAATCTAGAGACTTAAAGTGACAGTTCGATCAAATTTTTTAAATTTCAATTTTGTGGATTTTTTCTTTTTCACATCACTATTCGATCACTCATGACGCCGACAACAGCAGCGACACACAGGTTTAATGAGTAAAAACAAATGACTCTTTCACATGCGCTTGACATTTTGATACATTTCTTTATCGTTCCCTGCAAAAAAAAAAATTCCGAAGGGAGGAATTTTTGAGTCTCTGACGTCACTTTCGCTGGCAATCTTTTGGAACTTCAGGTGAACATTAAATTTAATGGCGGCCGTGCAAATGAGAAATAAGTCCAGCCGAAAATAAAACGTTTTACCCTGTTCGGATTGAAAAACGGTATGGATAGGTTACTAAATACATTATTTCCTTTCGAAAAGAGCAAAAAAATAGATTTATAAATGCGATCGATAAATAAATGCGTAAAGAAATCGGTAATGATAAGGTTAAGTTTTGAAAAAAAAAAAGCTTTAAATAAAAGGGATGGCAGTTTGGCCTTCATCCGAATAACTTTGGAGAACACGTGCTCGGAAAGGTTTTAATTAATGAGCCAAGAGAGTTTTGCTATTGTTTCAAAGCCGCGTCATCTTTATACAAAACGCTCGAGAAACAGAAAGGGAAAAGAGGAAGGATTCAGTCGTAACCACGATGAGAATGAACTTGATAGTGTGTTCTCATTAACCCGTGTTGAAGCCTTCCAGTTTGACTGTACTTGAGTTGTCAAAACTCCGTAGCACAATATATAGCATTATCTGTTGAATTATTTTCAAATAGCCACATTTTTTTGCATTATTGGACGTTTTCTTTTCAACTGAACACTCTGTTAGAGTCATTCCTTATGAAATATTTGTTTCATATTTAACGATTTTCCCGCCCAGGGTATTTTGGGTCATTTTTGCTCTTTAATATTTTGAATGAAACGCTCAAAACGATCCTGTTCACTTAGTTCATAGAATGAATCATCAATAAATAAAAATCCGGAAAGTTCATCTGCTTGGATACTGGATTAAATATTAACCCGTGTCTAAGACAGAGATTTGCGTTTTTTGTTAGGAAAAGAACTATCAAAAGAAAGCGAAAAATAAATATAGAAATGTTGAAATGTTAAAATATCAATAGAAGGAATAAATATGTGCTTGGGTTTCAGTTAAATGTTTAAGACTCTGAAGTTATGGTGAAAAGACTGAACTTTGCACATCTGGAACTTGATATATTTTACCTTCCGCCGGTCACCCAAGCTGAGATTTCTTCGATAGATTTTTGCGAAAGAGTCTGCCAAGTTTTGTAGAAAAAGGCCTTTGGGTTTTTTTCAGAAAACGAAATTTTGTAGTTGCAAACCTTTCAAGAATACGTTAAAAGTCGATGTGAAGCTTTTGATCTCGATAAATCAAGGCAAATTCGCCATAACAATCGCCGAAATACTTCTTTCCGCCATTTTTAAATGATTTCCGCTAATCGGATTGTCTGTAGTCGCATATATTTTTTTATTTTGTCCTGTTTTGTTTATCGGTTGCTAAGGCGCATCCTGCTGCGTCGCAAAAAGCCTATTCACAGAGTGACTATATCCGGTTGCGTGTAAGTAATTTGAGCATTCATTGTAAAGATGGCGCCACCGAAGAAAAACAAGAACAAGAAGAACAAGAACAAGGGCAAGAAATTTTCTAAGCAAGCTAGAAAGAAAGTTATATGGTAGAACGGTAAAAAAAAAGCTTTCAATTGGAAAAGAGAGGTTTGGGGAGTGGGAGTAGGAGAAATTTCACGTCCCTACCAACCGACCCAGTTCTTTTTTTCTCGGTCTCTGGAGCCAGCTTCCGGTAAATTGCCAATTTTTGCACAGCGTTAGAGTGGGAGCGGTGACATATATTTGGATAAAAAGATAATTATATTTTTAAAATTAGGGGATATAAGCTAAAAATTGGCAAAAATTATTGAGATTTGAACACATGAAATCGGTTTGGCTGGGTGGGTACCTTAACGATCATAGGAGTTGTATCCATTCATCAACGTTCCAAATCGTTGGAGAATATCATGATTCCAAAGCAAACAGAGCTGAAATTGGAAAATAATTGCCAAGTTTTTAGACGATTTAAAACTAGAAGGTCTTTGAAGCCGTCCAAAACGCCATTTGAGGTAATACAGCATCAATCCACGAAAATTATTGTTGCAGCAATTTCCGAAAAAAGTTTCAAGCTAACGAGAAGTTTCAGAAATTTCCGAAACCAATTTAACGCTAAACTAATTTCCCAGGACTCAGAGTTAACATGGTTTTAGAAATATCTTAAACCATTCAAATTGATGACGAGTTTCAGACCCAGGGCGGGGACGGGGGGGAGGTACTCCCTATAATGGGCTATACGGGGATGCTCCGCCCGAAAAGGGTACCTTTTTTAGGCTGGAGGTATATGAAAGGGTCGGGATTTTACTAGTTGAAGTATATGAATATATACGTAAAGGCTATATGAAAGGGGTACCATTATCAGTGAAAGGTATATGAAAGGTTTACATTTTCAATGAAAGGTATATGAAAGGGGTACCTTTTCTGTCAAAAACGGTATATGAAAGGGTAAGGGTTTGGACCTCGGGGTGGAGCGTCCCCGTACAAAACTTTGTTGAGTTTCAGACCATTCATGAGTGGTTTGAAAAATTTCCGAAACCATTTAATACTTTTTCTCTCAAATTTAGAATTTTGCGCCTCTTCAGTTTAATTTTTTGACACAGTACAATTTTCACAGACAACAGACAAAAGTCGTTAAGCTGATCTGAAAGTTATCTTTAGTCGAATAAAAGTACACCGATTGGCAAGTCCACAACAGTCACCCTTTGGATGAAAAGGCGCTGTACCTAAAAATTGTAATTATAACAAAAAACCGTCAATTTTTTTAATTGGACGCTCAATTTAATACGTTACTAAGTTCAGTTCAGTGGATCTAATTTAATTTAAAAGTGGCATGGGATACCAATTTGATGTAAGAGCTTGTTGACCTCCTGCTTTTGCTCAGGATCTTACAAATGTACATAAAAAGGCCATTTGATAACAATATGCATTTATACTGTTCAAAGTTTTTCAACTTTTATATCGCCAAGATAACGACGAGAAGCGAAATATTATTGAATCTTTATATATTGGGCTCAGTCCCTGGTCTCAGAGAATCCGCTGAATCTTGGTTCTCTTCTTTTACCTAGTTATGACACCATTTATACTGAGTGTCTTGCAGCCAAACGATCTTAACAGACTCAATTGTGGAAACTTCTGAAGGTATTTTCTGCTTAAAAAAAGATTCAATACCTACCAGTTTCGTTTCAGACTGTCTTTTTTTTTATCATTTATTTGCGCTTGATTTTCAAAATGAAACAGCCCTTCCGTTCCTCATCGTCATAGCGCAATTAAAGCATCACGGAAGCGTTACTTAAATTTGACTTTTCTTGTCGCCGTTGTGAAAAAAGAAATGAAAAAAAAAGCAAACCTTCTTGCAGTTATTTTATTTCTCCGAAGAAGGACTAGAAACAAGGTTTACATCAATCTTTGTTTAAAATGTTTGTGGTATCATACAGTCAGGAGAAAATCATGATTCTAAAAGCCTACGCGACTCCTAACCTTCGTGTCAAAGCCTGCTCAAGGCAGGTGTAGCAAATAACAAAATCGAGACTTGTGTTATTGCTTTGCCACCAAAGTCACACAAACAAACTACTGTCATTCGAAACATTTTTCTAGTCATGTATAATAAAATAGTTTGTTTTGTTGCAGATATGCGTTTACAATCAATAGCTTAATTCATAAAATAACGCTTTTTATTCTTTAAATAATGTTCATCGTGAAATATTTCTCTGTAACCACATTTACAGAGAGAGAGAAGTTGGACTATACATATATATTCGCTTAGATATTTGGTAACTGTACATGTCAATAAACGTGCTATATCAAAACGTGCTGTGTTTACTGTGTTCAGAGCCTTTCAAAATTAAACGGCTAAAGGAATGCCACTTATGGCATTTTCGAAAAATTCGCACAAAAAAAGCTGAAACGTGAAAATCGAAACTGAGGTCAAAAGAAGCAGACAGCTAATTAAGAAAAAACACGTATTTGACCTTGTCAAGTAAGTCAGTAAATTCAGTCATTATGATAATAAATCAAGTCGAAGACGGTAAAGCTAAATATTTTACGAGAGTCATTGAAGTCGCGCAGGCTTGTCAAGCTTGCCGAAACAAAACCAAACCCAAGGAAAAAACAATGATATCAAGAATGTCATATCTTACTGTAACGAAGAAAGCTAATGAAAGTCTGCATGTAGAGATCCATTAATTGCGGTTCTTCTGGTTTCTATCTGTTTTTTTTTTTATTGCGGTTTTACTGTTTTTTATCTTGGTTCTCAGATGTTCCACTTGTTTGTTCGTGGAGGGGGACATTAGGGATTTGCGGTGTTGCGGTGTTGCTCATTTTTTTGTGCGGTGCTGCGGTGAATAAAATCCCCGGCTTGCGGTGTTGCGGTGATCTCAAACCCTACGGTGTGCGATGTTTGCGCTTTAAAGTCTGCGGTGTTCGGTGGAACGAAATTATTTGCGTTGTTGCCGTTTTCTGTTTGACCCTAAATTTAGCCTCTATATGTTAATTATTCCGTACTTATTAATATGAAAAGCACGTACCATTATGTTTAATTTGTAACAAAAAGCAGTCCAATACTGTCTAGTTAATCTTCAATACGCTGCTGGTCGCCAATCCTATAAGTAACTTAACAAAAATATATATTGCGGTGACGGTGTTTCGTCGACTTTTTTTGCGGTGATGCGGTGTTCGGTAATTTTTTTTGCGGTGTTGCAGGTTGCAGTGTTCCCCACCCCCCCCCCCCCCCCCCCCCCCCCCCCCCAAATGTCCAATGTTCCCCTCTTCGTGCAATAGATTTCAGCCTGCGAATAAAACCGCCTCTCTCTCCATGTTTCTGGCCTAGGACCGTGCAGAGTTTCTTTGGACAACAAAAGCTTTTAGATTTTAACGGAAATAACATCGGGGTAAATTGACACTTAGGTGTAGCGGGTCAATGGGATATGCCACGCAATTTTAATAAGCTGGATTGATGAAGTTGCCAGGCGCCGACTTTAATAAAAGAAAAGAAAAACCTCTGTGCAGATCTCAGTGTTCTATATGTGTAAAGGATTAACGATTTAATAAATTTCTTGCCGCACGATGAGAATTTCCTAAATAGAAATATCTCAGGATATAAAGGCCATCTTATCAATCAGAGCTATCCTACTAAACTAGTCGACGATGAGTTCCTTAGGTCTCGATCATTAGAATGCCTCCTAAGGTGCGGTTTCGTTTGCACATTATTAACTTATGTCTGTAAAGGAAATTCGGGTTTTTTTTCTCCATTGTGTGGGCAGAAAAAAAGATAATTAATACAAGGAATGTTATAAATAACAGTTTCGTAATGCAAAACTAAGGACGTAAGGGGCAAACGTTGGATTGACCATAACACATCTATTTATGATATCGTGGAGAAACGTGGACTTTACGATCTCGCCTAAACTAGGATTTGCGTAAAATTACCTTCTAAAAAGATCTCCCAAATTTCATAACAAAAAGGCCATGTTTGATTTTCTTGGAAAACGAAATGTTATAGATGCACTTCCCTTTGAGACTCAAATAACTTGAATAAAACGTTTCTGTCGTCGAGAGATGAAGCGCGTTTGATCTACATGATCATCGGAATGTTTCATGCTGTCCGCCATTTTGTTTTGCTAATTCCGCTGCCAGTATAGTGGTTGTAGATCGCTGTAAACGATTTATTAAATACGAAATAACTAATCAAGCAAGGCTGACTGTACAACTGCAATTATGTATATTCTGTTCAATATTTCAACAGGAGGCACGGTCTGAATTCTTTAGGAAATAAAAATGACAAGAAAAAAATGTTAGCGCTGGGTATTATTCCCGGGGGGGGTACTCTGCAAATTTTTGGGTGGGAGTGTGCCGCTGGGACTCTGAGACCCTTAACCTATACTAGACCATTTTAGCTGCATTTTGCAACCCTATTCTAGACTAAACACCGAAAAATCCTACCCTATCCTAGACCTATCCTAGACCTATCCTAGACTCGCTATTTTCCAGAAACTCGTTCACTATCACAGCTATTTATAGTTAACTGGGGTCAGCAAAAATGCCGTACTGCCCACCGTACCGATTTTTAAATGCCATTTGGCAGTAAACCTTGTCTAGACTAAATTCTTCACGCAATTGATCAGTTTAGCGGAAAATGATACCCTATTCTAGACCAAAAATCTCTGATAACTATACCCTATACTAGACTAAACTGCCTAAAAACCATACCCTTCACAGCGGCACATACCTATATAGCTCATATATGGGAGTACCCCCCCCCCCCCCCCGGGTATTATTACTAAAAATATCTAGGCCTTGCAGTCAGCTCAAAGGCTTTGTATGAGCTGGATGTGTTTTGGGCATGAAAAATCGGCGAAATTTGCAATAAATGCGATGTTAACATTCTGTGAGCTTTGTTAGCATAAACATAATCGCATTTTTTTTAGGAGCAATAGAGAGATTATTTTCACCATTGGAATCTGCACTACTTTAACGCCACCGGGTTCTATATGCTACATTTCTAATAGGCTGACAGCTATACACTGTATATGTTGTAAATTGAACCACTCGAGAGTGAAATTTTTCAGACGATAATATCGCCGCTCTCTATCAATTGGCACTTTCACCAAAATCTGAGTTGTCCCAAGAATACCTTTCAGGTTTCCTCATTAACATTGACCCGGATATCCCATCGTCTTGCGAAAAAATCGATAAAAGCCGCATCACATTGCTTGTCAACACCACTTAACCTTACAACATTCCGTTATGCAGATAAAACATGAGCAATTTGTTTGTCTGAGTCACAACGAGGGTCAAAACTCTTTGACGTCATTAGTGTGCAACGCTGTCAGGAGCTTATTAATAAGCTCCTGACGCTGTTTAAATCGTCAAGAAACTAGAAAAATGTCAGATAATAATGGGAAACATTACATTTAAAAATATAAGATAAAACGGTTATGATCGCGCAGGTTTACATTTTTCACGCTTTTTAATATCTTTGGGTTAAAAGTGTTTGACCCATTTCGTTAAGGTACTTTCAGTTTCTCGGGATTTGCTTTGCACATAGTGTCACATATGTGTTGTAATGGAATAAGTTCTATGTCGGCAGGTAAATGATCGTCGGAAAGAAAATGGTCAGAAACTGCAATAGGTCTAGAAGAAGTGGTGGGTCTGTAAGCAGTCTTTAAGTCGTCGTTTCGTCTCGCCTATGTAATGTTTGTTAACGTCGGCAGTGTACCATATAAATGAGATATTTGAAATTGCAGTCAATGTAGTCAGGCATGGGTCTGGTCTCCCCAGTGGAGGAAAATGCGTAGTCGGTACGACCGTCAGTGATGTAATTGCAATTAACACAATTGTTACCGCAGTGAAGGATCCTGCCCTTGGGCCAATTGGTTTATGTCAAGTGTGATTTGTGTTTAGCGGGAGAAACCGTTTGCAAAATCGTTTTCTTGCATTTTTCACGGTTAGCTACTCAAGACAGGTTTCACATTTTTCAAACAGTGGTCAAGACCGCATTTGAGGCTGCGTTACTGCAAGTCAAGCGTTTTTGGAGGAATATAGTGCTAAGTGCTTATTTTTTAACCTGATTTCGTATTAGGGCAATTGAAGGTACTAGATCGTCGAAGCATTTGTTTAGCGGCCAAAACCGGCCGTGATTTTTCAATAACACACATAAAATAAAATAGAAAAAGAAGAGCTTTAAGCGATAAAATCTTGCTTCGAGGAACTTCATACGTTTTTAAGAAGCGGAGTTTTAAAGAATTTATAAGCAGCCGAGGGACTTAAAGGTAAAAAAAATTACATTTTTCTATTGGAATTTATGTTGATATCATTTTGTGATTGACTTTTTCTTTGTGTTCTCGTTAGTTTTGGAGAAATGTTTATAAAACGTGCTCAAATTCAATCGGATGGACATCTTGAATTTCGCCATGTGCTCAGCCAGACAGCTCCTCGATGCGCTAATGGTACGCTTTTTGCTTTTAGTAAACATAAACTAACGGATAATTGAATAACAATTTTCAAAAGAAGATTTTGTTGTCGGTTTTTATGTGTTTGTTCATTCATTACATAGGTTGAAAAGTGATTTTATGTGAACAAAACAAGACTTGGATTTTATAGCTCTAACTTCACTCGCGTCGCCTTGCGCAATGATGTCTGTGTATTTTTTTGCAATTTTGATACGCAACTGGTGTATTTTATTCGGAAATTAGTCATACCAGTTATTCTGGACCAAGAAAAAGTTGTTTTTGTGAGCTTTTGTGCAGTCTAAATGTATTGTGCAGATGGTCGCGTAATACTGTTTTTGAGAATTGCTAAAATTGAAAAATAGCCCGGTCGTCAATCTTAATTCTTGTGCTGCCGACCTTTCACTTAAGTTAAGCTTATCCTCAGCTTTCTGTTCAGAGAGCTCCGCTGTTAGGCGTTCAAAAAACTCTCTCTAAACCCCTCAATAGTAAAAACCAAAGACTGCTGCTAGTTTGTTTTTATTCTCCCGCTCTCGCTCCCTTTCCCTATTCTTGCTCTTCTCTGTGATTTTCAGGCTGATCGGGGTCATAAAAACCCTTGTTTGGGCTACTTGTAGTGAAATTGCTGTAATTTTCGTTGACCACGTTTTCAAAAATTTAGCTATATATTTCAAGCAAACGCTGTGCAGTGTTTCAGAAAGCGCTGAAGTTGGCCAGAAATGGCTTTTTGGCACCTTTCCAGATCATTGTCGCCATTCTATCGAGATAATTATTTCAAGCAAACGCTGTGGAGTGTTCCAGAAAGCGCTGACGACGTTGGCCGGAAATGGATTTTTGGCACTTTTCCCGATCATTGTCGCCATTCTATCGAAATAATTATTTTGATAGATTGGCGACAATGGCCTGGAAAAGTGCCAAAAAGCGATTTCCGGCCAACATCAGCGCTTAAAGGAACACTCTACAGCATTTTCTTGAGATAATTATATATATTATAAAATATGCTGACTAGATCCACCAGGATCCGATATCCGGCGCCTTTGTTTTGTCCGTTGGCCCTTCTATTATTTCCAAACGATTTTTAGCATTTTTTACTCTCCCCTCCCCGGTCAGGAGTTTTGTTTTGCTTATCGGTTGCTACCAGGGGGTAAGAAGATAGGTCTGGGACCGAGTAACGATGCTGTCACAACTTGCAAAGTGATCCAATTACATCATAGTCAGCGGTGTTAACAGGATATATTTTGAACGGGCAAAAAGTCGAACTAAAAGTCGGGCGAAAAGGCGAGAGAGATGAAGGCTAATCTTTTTTTTTTTTTTCTGGGGCTCGCCATTACGGAAGAAAACATACCAGATGGCGACGCAATCTTTTTCCTTTGAAGAGCGAACCGCAAAACAATCCATGAGGAGTGACTCTAAAACGATCAAGTTTCGCTTGTTTCAATACACCTTCGTGTGCAAACTGAGAGTTGATCGATCGAGTATTCATACCTTTGCTTCAGGTAGACGGCGGTTCAAAGTTACGAGCTTTCGATAATAATTGTGCTTTGCACTGGAATCGTTGAGGTAAAGCCATGTGTTATGCTGAGCTTAATAAATGCAAGTGTAGATGTTTCAGCTTATTTTAGGTCCTATCATATATAAGCTTTCAGTAGTTTAATATAAAGTCTGCTTTAGTTTGTAAATTTTTCATTGGTGATTTTGACACAGTTTCTGTGGCGATTTTAATAACTTCGTAATCCCGTGACTTTAAGAAGAGCCGTAAAACTATTTTTATTCGACAAAAATGGTCTCGTTAATTGCGACCATTCAAACGAACAAAATGTAGAAATATTGCAATATCGATGCAATACAATGTCCACACAATCCCGTAGGATCGGGATTTTTACGGCCACTAAAAAACTTAACATATTCTATTGTATTACATGTTCAGGGTTTTGACTATGGTACAATTATGCCTGAAAATTTAATTTCCAGAGACTGTTCCGTTATTTGAATTCCGGAATCAGGTGGTCGATAGGAGGCGTCCTTAACAGAATCATACAATCAGTGGCACCAATTATTTACAATAATTTATTAGTTGTAACTATTCTAATGAAAGCAATGCTACCCGTTGATCTTTTCAAATATCAATGTAAAACATCTCTAGATCTGGAGACGGCCAAAACCAAATACATGCAAGTTTGCATGTTTAATTTTCTCCAGTTTGCATAGCTGTCAGTTTGCAGCAGGTTGCCGTCATTTTTCTCTCCAATTTGACACGACTCTGCTAGCTTCTTTAATTTACCGGATGAATTCAAAATTTCCATACAACGTCAACGCAGGTGATAAGGAAGTTTAGTTAATTGTCATGTCTAAGGGAGCGCTTAGCTAATGCCAGAAACCGTTTTAACTGGTGCTTCCAAAAGCAAATTGTTTGGTGTGATTCGTGGAATTTCACAAACTTCGCTATCATATCGGGTATGTAATTTTTGCATCTTGACCGTTTTTATAAATTTAAAAAGAGGTTTTACACTGAACAGCTGAATATGTAGTCCCTGATGAAAAGATAGTAATCTCGAAACGTCGGACGACTTGTACACACTCAAAAAAAAATTCCTCTCTCGCAACCACACAGTTCAATCACCACGACGACAACGGCAGCGATAGCGGCACAAAACAATAGGTTTAATGAGCGAAAACAGTGAGTGTTTACCATTTACATGGGAAAACCGGTTTGCGCAAATGGTAAGCAAAACTACAGAATGGGAGTTTCCGTTCGAGATTGGCGTGTACCATTTGTGCAGTTCAATCTCATTTATAGGAAATTTGAATGTCCAAAGAAAAGTTGAATTTTGGCGGAAACACAATGCAGCAAAAGTTAAACCCATAGATTTCTTCTTGCCTGCAAAGCAGGAGTATTTGGGGAGTGAACGAGAGTTGCGTTTTAAAACCGCGGACTGGAGCGAGTCAAAAGACGCGACCAAGGGTATGGATGGTAGTCAGGCTGGATGGCCCTCCTCGCCCATTTTACTCCTCCCAGCCCCCGACCTTTTGCAAAACCAAAATGGCGACCAAACACTAAATTCAGCACTCGCCCACCAAACTGAACAAAACGCCTGCACTGCAGGCTAGATTTCTTCTCGTTCTATTCTTTGTACAAATTTAACATTTTTTGCAAAGCAAGGTCAATCGTTATTACTTAGCACATTGGTGATTCAAGAGCATCTCTAGGTCATATGTTATAAGGTGACATGTTGAGCACTCCGTGCTAGACGTGCGACATGTTGGCAGAAACGAGCTGAGTAGCCACGCTTACGGATCAAAACTGGCCCAGGGCCTGGAATTGGTAGATAAAAATAAATAGTACACGCATTTCCGTTTGGATATTCCGGTTAGTAATTTTGGAGTACCTCTTAAGATGTTTCCAACCGAAATTTCCTGATTTTTTTGGTAAATGCGTGAAACACTCAATGTCTCTTCACGTGCGTTTGACATTTGTGATGAATTTCTTTGCCATGCCTGCCAAACAACAACTCCGAAGGTAGGAATTTTTGAGTCTATGATGTCACTTTCTACTGGGCAGCGTTTTACCTGCTTAACGGAATAAATTACAATTTGTTAGCGACAGTTTGATAACCCTTAACCTGTTATTATTCTATCTCAACATCCCTGAAAAATATTACATCGATCGCAAATAACTTATCACGCCTGTTATGCTATTTTGTTTATTTCTCATCCACCATTCCTTCCTATCCGTAATGTTATTTTCAGTCTTCGCGCTCCACTTTTTTCAGAAGTTAGCCACCTCCAAAGTTGATCACGATGGAATGTAATCTTGTCGCTTCGTGTTTATCACAGGAGTGTAAAGTTAGGGCCTGGTCGCACTACACAGTCAAAAACAAAAATTAGGCCGTGCAAAAATCGAGGAAAACAAAAGAAACCGCTCCGGTGGGACACTCTTTTTGTGGAATGTTTTTGTTTATATGTCATTTTGCACGGGCTAATTTTTGTTTTTGACTGTAGTGCGACCAGGCCCTTACTTACAAAATACGAAGATTTTATTTACTTTATTGCTTCACACGTATCCACAGTTGCGAAAATGATGATAAGAATTAGCTGGTGATATCGTGGAAACTTGTAAAAAAGTTTGTTGTCCACTCCACGAGGGAAAAGTCGTGCGTCGTGTACGTGTGTCACGCATTCGGGTTTTCGTTCAAGCGCGAATACGGCACACATGATCAAAACAGTATGTAGGGGCCGGTTGATAGCCATTTTTCTCGTGGAAAGTTTGATCTTCACCTTCAATGGAACGCTCGCAAGTCATTTTCATATTTTCTACTCGATGGTCAATTACGAGATAAGGTTTAAAATGGAACAAAAGCAGTGACATTTCCTGACTATTTCCTGTTTTGACGGATGTCATATCATTTGTGTTCAAAGAGGAAACTTTCTGACTTGGAGAATAAGAAGAAAAAATCAGTTAAAAAATTACATTGCCAATTATTAGGCATGCTTGTTATTATAAAATGGAAAAAAGACAGGCATACGGTTTTTATCTCATTGTTTTTATCTCATTTTATTGGGTTTTTTTACGGTTTTTATCTCATTGTTTTTATCTCATTGTTAACATGGTAGATAGAGCTACTACAACAACAACAAAGCTTCATTGTACCCAGATATGTTTAAATAAATAAATTGCAAGGATTAATTAAGCATAAATATAATAATTAAAGGGTACCAGCACCCTGAAATACCTTATTACGTTAATTTCGCGAATTTCGCGATTTAAAAAAAATCGCGAAATTAAAGTGACGCGAACAATAAGTGTTGCGAACATAACTTGATGACGCGAAAATTAAGTGACTCCCTTTATGCAATAATCAAGAAAGAATGAGTTTATTACCATTGAAACGTTTACAAAATCATATTTTTAACTATTCTGTTGATCCATATCAAGACATTTACACAAATAACTCGCGAGACTTGAACATATGTTTCTTAACGGCAGTGTGTTACTAAACGACATCATTTTTTCTTCGGGAAAAATCGGTCACACTTGAAAAATTCAGTTTCCCTAGAGAAAATGTCAACAAGTCAAGTTTCCCTAGGGCAAAAGTCTGTAGTGTGACCACGGCTATTTTTCCCAGGAAAACTGAATTTTTCAAATGTGACCGATTTTTCCCTAGGTAATTTACCTGGGGGAAATTTTATCGTCTGGAGCTTGGATATATCACGAGAACAATAGGGGTTCCCCTGACAGCTACCCCAAAATTACTATTCCGCGTTTATAACTAGTCCGCGTCTTACTAGTCCTCGTTTTATTAGTCCTCCTTTCAGTAGTCCTCGTTTTACAGTATGCCAGCGAGAGCAAGCCTAAATTCAAATCCCAAGGTAGCTAACCAATAGACATTCGTCGGCGAATGCGTTGATGACAGAACCGGAAATATGTGATGCTGTGAAACTAATTTTGTATTTTAAAAAGAGGCGCGTGTTGATCAAAGTAATTTTGCCGCCTTTCCGCCTTTCACACAAGTAGGGTGACCTTTCTGGATTTTAATACCTGGGGAAAATGAAACCCTAGATGAATTTACCTCGGGCAATTCCTGGTTAATTTGCCCTAGGTGAATCTTTTTCCCTAGGTAAAAGCGTGTAGTGTGACCACGGCTATTTTTGGCGAATAAATAGTTCCGGCTATAAATTAACCTGCGATCAGACGCTCTTTTTTTAAACGGCGCCTGATCGCAGGTTAGCTATAAATAGAAAAGTGCATCCTGTCAGAGCAATTTTATAGTAATGGACCTTTCTAGAACTAAGGGTGCGTTCGATTGACCTTATCCCGGAATAAGAATAAATAGAATAACCCCGAATGCCCGTTCGATTGAGTCGCTATTCTTATTCCAGAATACATGGAATCCCTAGTGCAGAATCCTTGGTATAATCCAGAACAATGACATCGCTTCGTCCTCGCCTCGCGGCCTTTTTCAGACAACAAACAAAATCGCTACCTTCGACGACCATGTGCGAAGAAAATGAGTTGTTATTCAAAAAAGGATACTCTTGGAGTCGGGAAAAGACGCTTCTCCTCCTTTCCTTGTACGAAGAAATGAAAGGGTGTCAATAAAACGCGGGGTCGGGGTAGGATTAGGTCTAGGATTAGGTATGGGATTAGGTATAGGATTATATTTAATCCCATACCTAATCCTAGACCTAATACCACCCCGACCCCGGCCCCGACCCCCGCGTTTTACTAACGCCCGAAATGAAAGCCGTATGTTTCAAAACGTCAATTACAAATTAAAAGAAACAAGTCATCACTGGGACTAGATTGCTGCGAGAATTCGAGAGGAGAGTGAATCTTCACCACGGCCTGACCAGTGTGAGGGGAAGTGGAAAGCTTTTACTCTTGCTTTCCGGAAATATGAACACCATAATAATGTAATAAAACGAGAAACGAAAGGAGATAATATTCACGGGCATTATTCCAGAAACGGAATAAACGTTTTATTGACCCACGGACGGAATGGCTATTCTGGAATAATCTGGAATATATTCTTATTCCGGAATAGGGTCAATCGAACGCAACCTAAGTGCGTTGGGCGTTTAGGTTGTCTTAAAGGGACACTGTCACCTATTTTTAGTATCACTTTGAAAAGCCAAAAAACATATTTGTTTCAATGGAAACCTTAAAATAATGGTCCAGTTTTGTTTACAAATACTCTTCCAGTGCACAGAAACTAGTATTCCTTATCTTTGGCTGTGGATGGCCAGGATGGAAATGGCTTGCAACTTGACAAAATTGGTCAATTTTTTCAAGTTCCTCCCAAGAGTCGTGGAAAAATTGCAGAAAAACTTATTATGGTTTGTTCTTCCTTGAAGAAATCACTTGATATTTTCTTCTTGGTGTTCTAAAAACAATTTTAAGTTTGAGCAAAGGTACTTTGTCACGGGCTTTGTCGTATATGTAGTGTATTTTGACAAAAACACAGCAAAATCTGCGTGACAATGCCCCTTTAATGCGACTTGAGACGATTTTGTTAGACTTACACTGCAACCTGAGTTAAGGCGACTTTAGGTCATAGAGTAGACCTTGTAAACATATCTACGCACAACTCCTTCTTCCTGTGGAAACTCTCGAATATTCATGTACGGCTTTCATTTATTTTCAGCAACATTTAAACTTTATTTGCTCTAACGTAATGGCAGTCTAGGATAGTTTGGAAAAGTAGAATAAAGGCGACAGGGCAATTTCAGGTTATGAAAACACTAAATCGTCGACAGAAGAATGGATCTTTCAACGCCCTGGTTCATGTAAGTGATTTGTATATTTTAAACGTTAACTCGCGTAAAATAAACTCAAACATTTCAGGTGACTTAACAATAAAGGTA
Source organism: Dendrophyllia cribrosa (assembly GCA_024195265.1). Taxonomy (NCBI): domain Eukaryota; kingdom Metazoa; phylum Cnidaria; class Anthozoa; order Scleractinia; family Dendrophylliidae; genus Dendrophyllia; species Dendrophyllia cribrosa. The sequence continues at coordinate 35,795,012 of JAJLRJ010000007.1, read as the reverse complement.
GGGGAGTGTTTTAATTAAAATGTTATGTATTTAAATGAATAAAAACAGTTGTAGAGACCACTGGAAACGTTGAGTTTGTCTGAAGAGAATGTGTGACTTGCAATAAGAGTTCAACCGAAAACCTACCAAACGTGCACTCCATATTATTTCGTCTAGCGCGTTCCCTTTTTACGGGAAAAAAGAAAAAAAAAGTCATAAAAGACAATAAACGTAGAGGAAGATTAAGCATTGGAAAAAAAATTACAAAAAGAAAAAAATTAATGTTACAACTTAAAAATTACACGTTCAATTGCTTGCTTATATAATATATAAGAAAATTATATACAGTATGTCTAGTGCATACAACTCATACTTATAACTAAATAAGATTAACTAAGAAGACTTATAAACACATTGTTAACTAGATTAATATTAAACAAAAGGGAGAAGCAATTGCCCTTATTGTAGATTATGATGGATTAAATATATTTCTCAATACTGAGCCTGAAATTCAATTTTCAAATAAATTCTTCAAAATTGCACGTTTTGGATTGAAGTTTCTGACAATATATATAGTATTTAGCAAACAATATGCAAAAATTGAGCTTTAAAAAATTTCGGTTGTTACCCGTATTGTCTACTATTCCAAAGAGCCTTTCCGTCATGGAGGGCAAATAGCTTATCAAGGAGCGTCACGGTGGATTGGCATTCCAAGTAGGAATGTAATATAGAATCGGGTTCATCTGAGTATAGGCATTTGTTATTCGTTTCGATACCATATATGTGTAATTCTTTCTTGGTGACAATTATTCGGTGCAGCAATGATTTTTAATGGTAGGAATATAGCATTTTGGAATAACTGACGTTGAAGCCGAATATACCAGATATGGAATGCCCAAACATTTAACTATTAGACATTTGCCAAGTAAAGAGAGATTTCGAGCTCTCCAAATACCTAGTTTGGTTGACATATTGTCAATTTTCGCCTCTACATTTTTCTTTAAGTTCTCTTTGTCATTATAAGAAATAAACATCCCTAGTACTTTCACAGGTTCTTTCGTCCATCTTAGACCAAAAGGCTTGGACTCATTAAACCTATGGGGACCCAACCATATTGCTTTTGTCTTCTCTACATTGAGATTAAGTCCTGAAATGTTACCAAATTCGTCTACTAATTTAAGTGAAGTTGAAACTGAGGTTAAATTGCTTAAAAATAATGAGGTATCATCTGCAAATTGGCTGACCTTATGTTCTTCCCCAAAAAGTCTAATCCCTTCTAGAGAGCGGTCCTCTCTAATCCTAGCCGCTAATACTTCAGCCCCCAAGATAAACAGGTACGGGGAGAGAGGGCACCCCCAACCTCGAAGGGAAAAGCCCTGGGAACGAGGTTGGGCACCCCCAATTCCTCCCACTCTGCCACCACCACTCAACCATGATCCAAGACTGGGTCTCTGCAGCCATTGAAGCTTGGGGTGCTGCAAAACATCTGTCAGCAACTAGAGTAAGAGGTGCCCCCAAAATCTGTTCGCCGCAAGGGACTCTACATGGAACTTCTTAATAAAGCTGTGGCTAGTTGCACGTGTTAGTTCCACGAAAACAATACTGATGTAAAAACATAATGTATTTTGTTTTATTTCATTGGTCACGAAAATCTGTCGTTTCCGCAGAGGCCTCTTTCGCGCCGCGATAAGAATTCATCAGGGAGAGGCTGGGGTGAAAGAAAAAAGGAAGCGCGCGAATTTTTTGATTGTTAGTATTGATTTTTTTCTATTTCGGTGTTGCTTTGCCTGATTTTCTCTAGCGATATAATTGTATGCGTCAGTGTTCGTTTTCACTTGACGCAAATTCTTATGCTTATGCTAGAGGTTTAACATCAGTTCCAATGAAATAAACAAGTTACATCATTGAAATAGTACGGCGCTATTCTTATGTTTTGGGTTTAACCACTCTGTTACGCTCAGTTTCATTGTTGACCGTTTTAAATTTTACGTCCGAGAGCAAAAGATGTTTGCATGGTAAAAAATAAGAAGAAATATGTAGAAATATGTAACGGAAAATTATACAAACTCCCCCGCAGAATGTTTGGTAACCTTTGATATAATTTGTTTTATCTCATTTCGCTATAAAAAATGCGAATCAGTTCTCGATAACAGTTTTTACTTACAATACCAGAAACATATGCCGGCAACATGGCAACATGGGCGATATGCAAGCCAATGTTAGGTCCTCGTAGTGCAACGTATGAGATGTTTAAACTTAAACAAGAGTCTCTCGGCTTAAACTAAGAGATGGATAATTACCTGAGATCCGAGAAGTACGTCAGTCTCCAACCAACTGTTGACAAGCACCGGCTCCATTGCCTTTTTGAGGGCGAAGACTAAGAGCGAATCGCGAATCGCGCGAGGGGAGAAAGACTGTTGTCGACTGAATGCTGTGTGAATTCTTAACTGCGATTTGACCGTCTGTCGGAGGAATAAAATCGAAAGAAAAAAAACGGCTAATCGCAGGTTAGTTGAACACGAGATTTTAATAATTTGCAAGATGCCTTAATTTAATTTTGTATTTTTTTTACTGCAGAGCTGGCAGTGAGGGTGGGTTGGGGTTGAAAATTTGGGAAACGCCATCAACCTATAAATTACCGTTTTTGTGCAGTTTATTTCATACTAGAAAGTACGAACATATTGAACTAAAAATAAAGATTTGGTTACAATTTAAACGAAAGAAATTTGAATTTGTTTACAGTTCACCCGTGACACGAAACGTGACTTACGTTGCGGGTGGCTTGCGTTACTTGGCTAGAGGTTATCTTGAGGTCACGTATGAATCAAATTATCTTGGGACGAGGTCCAAACGGCAGTTCTGTGGGTCATTCTTTCCTTTGAAGAAAAGCGAGAAATGATTTCTGTATAACGGAAAATGAATACCAAAGGTCATCGTGAGCTGTGGTAAAAGGTCGGCTGGCAAAATGCATTGACCCTTTGATACCGACGAAATTAGAAGGAATTCCGCATCGGGGAGTTCAAAATGACATCAAGAATTTTCGTTTGACAATACCGCTATTTAAATATATTCGACTCTTGGCAATTCTACGACTAAACAAGACATATAAAAGCTGAAATATCCGTCTACTACAAAAGAAACGATAAACAAGTTGTGGTAAGTCGTTCTTTCTTCTGTTCATGCTGTTTTCCTGAAATTAGCTCTCAAATTAGCATAATGTTTCGTTTTTAGAATATGTTTTATACGCGTTCACTATCTTTTCAAAATTGCGTCAAATCTGCTGTTTTAGAGTGCCGAAAACCGTCATAATTCCATTTTTCAAACTTTTTTAAATTTCGCCTTTTAAATAAATCGCTGGACCTAAAACTATTTTTCCTTAAACTAGTTCACCAAAAGGGATGTTTTGGCCAAAAAAGAAAAAATTCGATTTTTCGTGAGTGTCTTAATTACGATTCTCGATCTTCTCGGAATATGGCTCATAATATATCAAAAATCTTTATTGTTAGTAGCTTTGCCATTGATCTGACGTTATATTCTTTTAATAATTCGTTGATAATAATATATTGAGGGAGCCTATTTATTTAGAAGCCCAGAGGTTTCTTTTGGGCTTCCTTTTATATTGTACTGTAACTGTTTTCAATATAGGGCAATAAACTTGAACTTGAACTTAAACTCTTTTTTTATACTTTGTAAAAGGTTATATCTTAAGAGCGCCTGTCCGTAAAAAGTCAGACAAATTTGAATTTTTTTGGCAAGTAATAAAAATTCGATTTCTTTCATGTTTTAAAGTTAGATAGACTAAGGTATAAGAAAAATCGCTTGATACTTTTTTCGGCCAAATATCTTTTAATTTTAAAGAAAAATTCAAAAAACGAAAGTCCGTTGAAATCGCCATTTGAGTTGGAAAATTATTGCACAACTTTGACAGTCTTGTTTACAAAAACAAGTAACGCTACAGCATTTAAAACATGAAAATCATATTTTGCAATCTTTAAATATCTAGCAGAGTGATTTAGAGAATTATTTTGTTGTTCTTTGCTTGCAAAATAATTTTATTTCGAAGACATACATTTTACTTCTTTAAAAGTACAACTTTTCACCATGTGCTAAACCTTCAAACGGATTAAGTTTCTGTTGGTTAAAGTGATTTTTGTCACACCCTAATCTATCTAACGTTAAAATATCAAAAGAATCCAATGTTATCACTTGCCGCTATATGTTTGATTTTTACAGACAGGCGCTATTAACATGCTGATTTCAATTCGATAATAAATCAAAGGCTCCTACGAGCCAACTCGTGAATAGAGAATGTTTTTTTTTATACTGAATGGAAAGTGGACCGGGAGTCAGCCGTAAAAGTTCAAATAAAGCACGTGTTTTTTTAAATAATTAAATGACATAAATATGCATTTTATGAAACGAGACAACTAGATGACGTAATACGTTAAATTTGTTGTGACCTTTTTATTCAGGCGTAGGGACGGAACCCACATGGTTTTAGTACTGGTAATTATACGGTTTCGAGTTCAACTTGTGATTTATTTGCACAAGTGAGTTTTTCAAAAAGCTCAAACTGCACGAATTGAAGGAGAAAACCGTATGATTACTTATAAATAGTTATACATGAAAAAATTAAAGAAAGTAAGTGACGATCTTATTGCAGACAAGAAGTGAGGATAAATTTGACGCGTACTTTGCACTTTATTTATTTCAAGCCATAATAGCGGAGCTTTGCGGGCCGAAGGCCCGCGCGTAGACCCATACTTATAGAACTAAACCTATGCCCGTCATTTTTCATGGTCATGGCTAGCGGAATGTTTCGCGGGCGCGTGCGTGTGCCACCGGCCCGCCGCCGCCTGCTGCCGGTGTCACAACATCCAGGATCTTAGCAATTTTAAAAGCAAACCGAGGCGTACCAAGGCTTTGTTTTTCGCGCGGCCACACAGCCGTGAGCTCGGTTAACGCTTTTATTAGTTGGATTGTTGTGTTTATCGGAGAATTAAAGTCTTTATTTCCCTGCAGTTTTTCTCGGTTTGCTTCTCAAGACAGGGATACTAATTAAGGGATACTCAGAAGCCGATTTAGTGGAAAAAAAAGAGCTTTCAGGGATATATAAAATCTTGCTTCGAGAAACTTCATACGTTTTTATCAATGCAGGGGAGACGTTTGTTTTACGGATTAGCGGAGATTTAAAGAATTTTCAAGGATTTCCAAGGTAAAAACATTACATTTTTCGATGGGAATTTATGTTGATATCAATCTCTGATTGACTTTTTCTTTGTGCTCTCGTTAGTTTGGAGAATTGTTTATAAAACGTGCTTAAATTCAATTGTTTTCTTGAATTTCATCGAAGACAGCGCTATAACTGGTACGCGTTTTGCTTTTAAACATAAGCTTAAACTTATTGCATTTTGAAGGAGAAAGTAAGACACTACCAGCAAATAGCCATGAATATTGCAGCCTCAGTCCTTACTTTTTTCTGGCTACGGCCCTGGGCTGAACAGAGCGAAAAGCTGTCCGATTTGAAAGAACTACAGTCAATGCAGTTTCACAAAAATTGCTATATTTGGATACAAATAAACGTTAAAGAAATCATTACCTGCACTCGATGTGGCTTTTCAATCCCTTCCTTTAGCACCAAGTTTTCTAAAGCAACAAGTTTACAAGTTTAAACGTTCAATTGTTCTAGTTGTTGTTTTGACTTTAACTGGTTATACTATTGCTATCGTTATCTGTTACATCATAACAGAGACCATAAATTGTTCACCAATGATTGGACATCTGGTTGATACCATGATTTTAGCATCAAAAGATAAAAATGGTTGTAGTATTGATCCATCAAAGTATAAGTAATGGGAAATGCAGGGAGCCATTGCGAGCCACCTTAACTTAAATACTTTAGTTGTTCACTCAGGGTTACACCTTACACTACATTCAGTTTTATCGCCGTTTAAACATTAATTACTGACTGTGTGGTCGTTGGTACAAAGAAAATGTTCAGCCTGATTGAAGATTTCGATATTTTAACCATTGTTCAAACATATTTTGTAACCTATCATATGTTAAGATATTTTTGTATATATTTAACAACAAGAGGCTAAACATAGCCTATACTGATGCACATGAGACTCTAAGACACGTTGATTGAAGCTACCAATTTTTCTGTAGTCACTTTGAATATTTAATTTATTGATTCTGATCAAACCCACACTAGTGCAATACTTCCCAAACGTTAACCGTGAATTATTTCTATTACATTGGGACGTTAACCGTGAATTATTTCTATTACATTGGGTTATTCCAGAAAGAATCCACCTCCCCCCCCCCCCCCCCCACCGACGGATGGCAAGATTGTTTGACCCCTTCCCCCCCCCCCCCCCCCCCCCCTCCCGCCTGGATTTCCAAGCCCAGAGACCCCTTCTCCTGCCCGAATTTCCAATAAATTTGTGGAAGCCCTAACTTTACAGGTAATGAAAAAAAATACATGTAATCGGTGATGAGTGCTATAAATTGGTGAAATATTTTAATAAAAATAAATATTGCGTGACACATCATGACCCCCCCCCCCCCCCCCCCCGTTTGATTTCAAGTCCAAACCGAAATGAAATTTTTCTTTAAAGCTAGTTCTTTAAATAACTGCTTTGATTTTGCCATGTATTAGTTTTTCCAGGCTTCACAGTTTTTTCAAAGTGTTGTCGTAAATACACTTCTTTCATATATGCAAATTTCGTGTGGAATGTAATTCGATCGTGCGCTGCTTGTACCAAAATATTTGTTCTAAAAGTCAAAACTTTTTAATGAAACTCGTATTTCCTTGAATGAAAATGTCTTTCCCTTGAATAAAAGAGTTAAACGCTTATCAGGATTCAGTGATTTTCTGCTTCCGGAAGGCTTGGCGATTTATTTATCCTCATTGCAGCGCGCAGCGCTGGCGTCTGCGAATTATATTATAAACATCACAAAGTAATATTTAAATTAAGCAACCTGCTTTATTATATCTAGTGTTTTCTAAACTTTCCGACTTTTCTTGTGTATATAGAATGCCATTCTTATCCGTAAAGATGATTCGCATAATGTTTTCGCGAATCAAAAAATCTTGAAAGCAAACTTTATTTCAGAAAGCGCTATTTAATTCAATTATATTTACTAGTGTGCCTTACCATGATTATTGGCTAGCTTCATGAAGAAAACATTCGAACAAGTTTGCGTCTAATGTTTCCCAAACCGTGACTGCTTTCTGTTACATTTGAAAAGACTACTTTTAAAAGATCCTTAAAATCAGTAAACGACCGGGTTATTTTTCAATTTTGGCAATTCTCAAAAACCGTATTACGCGACAGTCCGTTGACTCTGTGTTTAGAGTGCACAAAAGCTCACAAAAGCAACTTTTTCGCGGTCTAGAATAACAAGTATGACACAAAGAAAAAGTCAATCACAAATTGGTATCAACATAAATTCTCACCGAAAAATGAAATTTCTTTTATGGTAAAGTCCCTCGCCTGCTTGAAAATTCTTTAAAACTCCGCTTCTTCGGATTTGATCGCCCCGCACTGATAAAACTTGAAGCAAGATTTCGTCGCTTACAGCTCTCCTTTTTCTCCACTACAGCGGCTTCTGAGTATTCTTTAAAGCTTTCTCTTTCCATTTTGAGTATTTTGAATGTGTGTTATTATTCCGACAAGACAAAACTATGGTTTTGAAAACCAAGCACATGCCGAGCGCGGCAGCCATTTTTGTAGAATTTTTATGTGACCTGCGACCCGGTTAGTAATAATATATGCGTGCATAAATTTGCATAAACTAATGTGACAAAAAGACGAAGAAACGAAACCCATTTCATACCTCATGCCCTTACTGCGCATGAGTAATTATAGTGCGAAAGCGAAGCGCTATATCGCCGGATACATATATCTTATTGACCAAGCGCGAGGGCCGTACTAGGAGAATATCGGCCCGAGGTCTTGACAGTACGGACCGAGCGCAGCGAAGTCTGTACAGAAAAGACCGAGGGCCGATATTCTCCCAGTACGGTCCCGAGCAAGCTTGGTTAATAAGAGATTTATTACACGACTCCTGCCGGCGGGAGGATCGCGTGGGATCATTCGGGACAATGCCCGGTCCAATACTGAGAGAATATTGGACCGGCAATCTAGCATTCTGATTGGTTAATTTTAGTTATTGGCCCTCTGACTGTCTTAGTCGTGTAATAATTAGGCGATATTGCACAAGCTTGAGCGCTATAACTGTTTTATAATTCAACACATTGATAACAAATCACAGTTTCCAGAAAAAATTCATTGAGATATGCAACATTTTATTAAGTAAAAAGGCTTACAACAATATTTTACCTCGCGCCATTTCTTAAACAACAAGCAGCGAATGCCGAAACTTTTGCCAAGCTAAAATTAATTTCGCGTACACAATCAGTTGAGAGTTTCTATGAAGAGCATTCGTCTACTTAAAGAACGGGACAGAGTAGTGACTACACGAATTAAAACACAGTAAAATGGCATAGAATGTCTTAGTTACAAGTGTTTCGTATCTTAAAAAGTTCAATTCAGAATCAAAACAAATTGAACAAACACATGGCTACCTAAACATAGCGGCGTCTTATACAAAAATTCACACCTAAAGGATACAAGAAACGGTTTAAACATCTTACCTGTAGTTCATTTGGCTTTTTAGTCCCTTCCATCAGCACCAAATTTTCAAACATCGAAGTACGAGCTAAGTCCATCAATGTTGTTTACGTACAAACTTGCTCGTTTTTTAGCTCCTGCAGCCGTAATGACGAGATCAGATATTTTTCTGAAGAAACATCAAGTCTATATCATATTCCAGAGGTGATTACTAAAGGAATTTTCCGAAAATTGTGCTCCTTCATTCACTCCGATCCTTGTCGAGCGGTTAAACTTTGAACCAGCTTTCATATTCAGCTACGCCAAGAAAAGAAACACTGCGACCGCGACAACGAGAAAATTTCGCGCCTTTTTTGTCCAATCATGTGATCAATAATTTTTCTCTTTTCTTCTCTTTTTTTCTTTCTTTCCCATTTTTTAACTAGTAGTTCACGCACTTTCTCGCCCAAAAAACACGAAATTGCAGGCAGCAGTCCTTTTCATTTTCCTTCAAAATGCGAAATTTACCGCCATCGCTGGTTATACGTCATGTAGACATAACGTATATCGATAACTTTTTTACCATATTTGGGCAGTGTATCAATGTGTTGAATTATAATCTAGTATATATTTGTATATATTTTGCTGATATCTGTCTTAAAAACGATAAGCTTATACCCAGTTTCTTTACTTGTAGACTGTTGTCGCGCTGCTGTTGGCTTTGGAAGTCCGCTGTTACAGCGTAAGCCTTTGGGCTTTCTATCGCGACAGGTCTTGCCCAGGGGACTATTTAATGATGATAAACATGAATAAATGCAGTCCTGACGGGTGGCAATGTGAAGTCAGATGCGATGGAGCTACTCCAACGAATTTCCTGACGAGTAAGTTGAGATAAGTCATTGACATACTAACTGCCATGTTAACTTTATTTTGTCCATAATAATATACATGAAAAAATTACTCGATTCTGATTGGCTAAGAGCAGTGCCGTTCAAGTGTAACACCAGTGCAAAACGTGTAACACCGGTGCAAAAAGTGTAACACCAGTGCAAATTACAAATCGAAAAAAAAAAACTGATGCAAAAATGTTTTGCAAAAAAAAAATTTGGGGGGGGGGAAAGAAAAAAATTTCCAAAAAAAATGAATGCAAATTTTTTTCATGTATAATTATTAATAAGTAATCATACGGTTTTCTCGTTCAATTTGGGATTAATTTGCACTTGTACCGTATGATTACCTATACAAATCCTATTCATAAATTGCACTGCATACGCTAACAATGAATTGACACTGAATTGAACAAAGTAAAATTGTCTTTAAACCGCATGCATGGTAAACTTAAAATACAATTTATGATTGGGTGCCCTTATAGAGAACGTCATCATCGCCTGGCGTACTATTCAAGGCTTTTGGGATTTTGAGAGAGTTTAAAGTTCAATTCTTCAAGGGTATTCGAATTTGTAGTTACATTATTTGCAAAAGTATTGCTTATTTATTATTCATTTATTTCTAACAAAATTTAATGTTTTTAGTGCTATTTTTATCAATTCGATCATTTATATCTAAGCAAATTTACATTAGTTATCAGCCTGAGGCAAGATAGCCACCCCTCGAGCTCCCATGTGCACGTATCAGTGACACTCTCCCTTCCCAGCCCCTTTGGGCACTTAAGCTGCCCCCTCCATTCTGGCTGAGAGGCTAACATAGCTTTGCAGTATCCCAACTGGGGACCAATGTACCAAGCTATCGTATACACTGAGATTTGCAAAATTACACTGAGTCTTATGAGCACTGCGTCAGTCTTCAACCGAAAAGTTAACGCGCATGTTTCTTCAAATTCACTCTGATGAAATATGTATCTACCTATTTTATTTTTTATTTTTGGTTATTTATTTTTCAAGGATTTGAAATGAAAAATGTGAGAGGCAAGACGTGTATTCAGTTCACCCAGAACCAAACTAAGTATGCCCTTAAAGTTACGCGGACGAATCCAGTTAAAGTGTTATTTGAGGTGAGTGAAAATAAATAATGGTCACACTTTCGAATTTTATCCACAGACTCACTTTGTACACAATAATAGAAGGTACCACCTGAGGGTACTGCTGAATAGCTTTCATATGAATGGTCACGTTGCAAGATTTCTTCCACAGTCTCAAAGTTAGAACCACCTTGTACCCTTGTACAGCATAATAAACAGTACCACAGGAAAGTAAGCATCAGTAGCTTTCATTTGAATGGTCACACTGTAGGATTTCATTCCACAGACTCGAAAGTTAGAACCACCTTCTACAGCAAAATAAACAGCACCACAGGAAAGTACTGCTCAATAGCTTTCATTTGAATGGTCACACTGTAGGATTTCATCCACAGACTCAAAAGTTAGAACCACCTTGCACAGCATAATAAACAGTACCGCAGTAAGTACTGTAGAACCACTAATAGAACACCACTGCATGACCCAAGTTTTGATGCTTGGAGTATAAGGTTTATTTTATGGCTCGGAAATCAAAATCGAATACGGGGGCAGCCAACCAAGAATGTTTAGGAAAACGTTCGAAATGGCGTTCAACTGTTTTTGCATTATATTTAAGTAACTTAAAATTAAATTGATATGTCATACAGTTTGGTATTTTCAGTTCTTTTGGCTGAATATTTCAACAGCAGGAATCTCGATCGGTACTGCACTTTCTCTTTCCGTAAATCCTAGCTGACCTTATTTCGTACCCATCACGACATCTTTCCTTAAATTTTCCGATGTTGAGGCATTATTTTACTAAAGAAAACTTTAGTTTTTAGTCCGATTAATTACGATTTTGTAAGGTGACTAAGACTTTCCTTACAGATATTCCACAGAAACGAATCGTTTCGTGTTCCTGATTTTTAGACACCTCTGAATGATCCTCCCTAAAATCTTTAAAATTTGTTGTTTACAAAAACCTCAGAGAATTGTGAGAAGTATTACTCAAGACTTTAACACCACCAAATACCCATAAGCAAAAGCACCTCACTGACTTTTTAATCTCTTTTGTAAAGACGAAATAAAGATAAAAAGAAAAAAATGTTTTATTGAGATGTGAACGATCCATTGCTTCCACAGACACAGTCATGTGAAACAGCCAGCGATGAATTTCTCTTTGTAGAGACACGTCCGCCTACGCAGAAGTTCTACACTTATGAACATACTGTTAATAATACGAAGATGTGCCTCACTCGTTCTTGCGATGGAACCTTGTCTTTAATTAGTACTCCTTTTACTTTCCAGAACAGGAAGTGTTATTTTAAAAAGAAAAGTTTGGTTTAAATGCCAGGGTAACTAAGCGCATAAATTTAAAGAAAAGCCGCGCGGTGGCCCACCTATATTTTATTGTCGCAATTATCTCGCAAAAAATAAGTAATAGTAATTAGACTGAGCGGAGTACAATTCAGGAAGTAATCGGGCGAGTAATTTCAAATCGGCCGAGGGAGTAACACGAGGACGATTTAAAATTACAAGTACGATTATCTCAGATATTGTACGACACGAAATTCAATTACTGATTAATCACGTCAATAACAAAATTCGAGACTTTCTTGTACTCAAAACATCAAGGATATTTTCTATCAGTTTGAAACCTGAAGGGATCATTAAACGGCAAAAGAAGAATCCACGTAAGTGCACCTGATTGACACCCGCGCAACGCACATTTAGGTGTCGATTTACAGCTAATTACAAAAAGTTGTAATTGGATATGGGTAATTGGACACCCACGTGACCGCGCGCCAATTGGTATAGGTAATTATATCATCTATCTATAATCCCATACAAGCACCATGGTATTTTTTAGATTTTTCAAACTGTCCAAAATCAAAGGAAGTTTATTCCCTAGGAGAATAATAAACACTTAATGACTGGTCCCTCGGGAAACAGTGAATTTTGCTTCCTGAGATTCGAGGGAAACAAAATACACTGTTTACCGATGGATCAGTCATTAAGTGATTTGTTATTTTGCAACACAAAAAAAAACACCACCACACAGTTTTAAAAACGCGCCGAGCACTCGAGGTAAACATCAATCGCATAATAATCATGCCACCTTTTGTCACGGTCTGATCACATCCGCTAGCGGGCAACAGTGCAATATTACCCTCTGACGCCAAAATTGTTGCCCGGTTTCGCAAATGTTGCCCGCTTAGGACAATTGGCGGGAAACAGTTCGTTTGTTTTTTTTAGCCAATCAAAACTCAAGAAAAACAATAGAAATGAAATGTTAACCAATCAGCGCGCAGCCGTACAGCAGACGCAGCCGTACAGGAAGTGTTTCGCAAAATGGCGAGCGAGAGTTTTGTTTCAAGCGATTTATTTGACGAGGTTTTTGCGGACAAACAGCCAGCAGGTTTCCCGAGATAGCGGAGACAGATTTAAACGCCATGATGGAAGGAAACCAAAACAAAAACACGAAGAAAAGCACATCAACATGACTCGATGTATTTAGCGAGTGGCGTTTAGCACGCAAAGAACAAAGAGCCTTGCAAGACATACCCGTCAGAGAGCTCGAGGCTGTACTTTCTAAATTCTACGCAGAAGTGTAAACAAAAAAATGTAAACAGGACTACATGCCTGTCCAATTTGAAAATAACTGAATTCGAAAAATTCCTCTGACTGGCAAATTGGACTCAGACTTTCATCAATTATTTCCAAATTGGACAGCATGTAGTCCTATCATAGGTGCTTGTATGGGATTATAGACAGATGATATAAATATGTAAAAAAAAAAAAAATAGGCGCGCAGATGACCACTCCAAATCGAAAATTTTGTTATTTATATTATTAATCTCATTTATCGGGGGATAAAATTAGAATATTGCACGCCAAACACAAAAGGTCGATGAGCTGTTCAAAAGGGATTCAAAAATATATAAGGAACTCAAAAATATATTTCTCTAGTTTTCTTGTTGGATTCACCTATTTAATTATTTATTAATTACTTATTTTTTAAATTAATTTACTTTGACTCCTGCTTATGGCATAAGTTTTAACATAAATAAATTAAACGTAAGTAAAAAGTAAAGCCAAGCATTGTGTAACGCAGTAATAGTAAAGATGGCTGACGATTCCTTCAATCGCCTCTTGTTTTTCATGCCCTGGTTATAAGGGAAATGTGTTTCTATATTCAGGCCCCGTCCACACTAATGCGTTTTCATTTAAAAACGCATACTTTTTTATCCGTTTTTACCGACCGTCCACACTAAAACCATCAAAAACGGAGATGTTTATCTTTTCAGAGTGGAGACTTTTGAAAACGCAGGTCTATCGTTTAAGCCGTTTTACTGTGGACGGCAAAAAGGGAGCTTTCCAAAAACGCTTTCGTCACAACTAGTAACGCGTAGTATCGCTGACGCTATTGGAGAATGCGTATTGAACAGCAAAAACGTCCGAGCAGAGCCTGGCGATGAAAACGCATCTTTGGATCATCGTTTTTCAGCCCGTAGTGTGGACTGTCAAAAACGATGTGAAAACGCTAGTGTGGACGCAGATCTTTTTATCCGTTTTCGGCGAACCAAAAACGGAGGTTTTCAAAAACGCATAAGTGTGGACGGAGCCTCAGATATATTTGTCATTGCTGCAATATATGATACCAAGAGAAAATATTCTAAGAGAACAGATCCCCCATACATGGGGCTCTTCCAATGAAAATTACTTTACATCATATAGTCCACTATGGGGAGACCCCCCCCCCCCCCCTCCCCCCCAAGAGAACATAATCTAAAAGAACAGATCCCCCATACATGGGCCTCTTCCAATGAAAGTTACTCTACATCATATAGTCCACTATAGGGAGAACCGTCCCCCCCCCTCCCCCTCCAAGAAAACATAATCTAGGAGAACAGATCCCCCCTGCATGGTACTCTTCCAATGAAAATTACTTTACATTATATAGTTCACTATAGGGAGACCCCCCCCCCCCCCCCCCCCCCCAAAAAAAAAAAAAAAGAACATAATCTAAGAGAACAGGTCCACCATACATGGGGCTCTTCCAATGAAAATTATTGGTAATCTATTATTAAATCGGTGTCATACTGCGTGGGGTAGCGTGGTTACTTTACGGCCGATACCTGATTGGTCAGTTTGAATGAAGTCATGTAATTTAAGAGTTGACGGCTGACGGGTTTGTTGATTTTCACGGCATCTCATACAACACCCAAATTCCCTTCGCTGCACAAGCAAAATACTTGCAGCAATGATATAACCTTCACAGCATGAGCGCAAGCTAATACTAGATTGAACATAATAGACGATATTCGTATTCTCGGTATTGAACTGGAACTAGCTTGCAGTCGAGGCTCATGCGGGGGAATCTTTTTACATGCAAATATTTTTAATGATATTCCCCCGCACTAGCCTCGACTGCAAGCTAGTTCCAGTTCAATACCAAGATTACGAATATCGTCTATTATCATGGGGCACGGGATTCGGCTCTCAGATCAGTTTCTCTTGATGATACTGAAGGTTAAGCCTGCCGCACACTTGAGGAAAGTGCTGAGCAAAATTCCTCAGCTGTTTTCTCAAGTGTGCGCTGGAGTTTTTGTGAGTTTTTCGCCTCGCGAGGTCGTGAGGCAAATATCTGTCTTGTTTCATATTTTTTCCCCTTACAAGACAAATTCCTCATCGTGTGCGGGCGCCGCGAGAATCTGGCTGAGCCAAATTAATCGATTAGCCAATAAAATTGCATGGCGAGTTCACGTGATTTCAAGCTCGACATTCAAGATGGCGGACGACGAGTGTTTCGGTCAAGCCCAAATCATACGGTCCAGAAGGACGTCGGACACCTTTAAGTTATTAGTAACTGGTTAGCTATTAGTTGAGGTTAGGGGTAGCAGTTTATATAGTTAAATTTAGGACTAAGCAACCCGAGAAGCTAAATGGTACAGTGGTACGATAGGCTATGTAAGCCTCAGCCTAGCTGAGGTCACATGTTCAATTCTAAGAGGGGATTTTAGATTTCCTTTTTTGCACTTAAACGTTATATAAGTCTCAATAAGGTGTCCGACATCCTTCTGGACGGTATGATTTGGGCACAACCGAGTGTTTCCTCAAGTGTGCGGCAAGCTTTAGTGTGCTCTTGGCGAAAAAGATTTTCACAAATTCTGGTCCCTTTGGTTTACTGTATAAAGACAGGAAAAGTGCACCACAAACAATTTCGAGGCCACTGGCCACTTAGTTGGCTGGACGAATTTATCTAATTTTCTTTTATTAGTGCTCCATAAAAAACCTGTGTCCGTTTCGATTTGCATGAGCGCATCGATAGCACGGCATTGACTAAAAACGGATCCCCCCTTGCATCAACTCAGGGTCATAATGCTATGTCCATGAGGAATGTCTGTGTACGCGTTCAGTTAAATGTTTCTTTTTTTCTGGCGAAGAGAGTTTTTTTAAACTCTGAGAGGATTATTTTAACACCAAAATTCGCAATAAAGAAGACAGGTCACAGTGCTTGTAAAGGAAAAAAACAAACCGTAAATCCTATATAAAGCCCCTTGGGGGATCTTCATTTCAAGCGCGTTTGATGGAGGCTTAATAGATATGTGGTCTTATTATAATTTAGCGAAACGCGATGCTATCCGAGCTTCCTGCACCTGGATAAACGTTTATAAACCTTACTTTGATTGATCAATGAAGTGTTATACATTCCTGATTACAGCAATTACGATTCTTTTTAGTACAAGTACCGGTCATATTTCCCCCAAAGCTCGCGAGTATACTGAATTCGCGCCCTGATTAGGCATGCCCGGATTGCTATGGTAAATATGTGCCCGTACTAAATTCGTTAAAATTAAACTTTTTCAAATTTTTGTGAATTTAAAACTCGCAATATAAGGAAGAAGGATTTACTCATTAAATTTAAGGAATGTAGCCGGTGTTAGAAAGCGTGCAATTAATATTTTTGTTTCCAATACATTTGTCTGTAATTTTTTTTCCGTGGAATTTGACTGTGTTTAGTTGACAGCTGTATGGAAAACCAAAAAAGTGGCAGTTTCTTGATGTTGCGATCACCAAATGACGTAAAACAAAAGATTCAAAAGAAAGTAAACAATACCCACACCACAACACAAAAGCTAACCAACAATAGTTTTCGCAACACCAAGAAACACCCAAAAAGTTAATTGCACCCTTTCTAATACAGCTCAGTGCATTCCTCAAATTAGTTCTGTCCTCGTATACCGGTTGATCCCGTGTAATGGTCTATTGTTTAGTGTTTTGTTTTTGTCTTCGTGTACCGGTACACCAGGGCCCGGTTGTTCGAAAGCCGATTAATGCTTACCAAGGATTAAAAGTTAACCGAGGATTTCATTTCTTTACTTAAAAAAAAGGTTCTCAAAAGCAAGTTTGGAGCGATTCAGAATACCCGGCCACTTATTTACATATCCCCAAACGTTTGGAAGAACGAGGCATATAAAAACAAAAGAAACCATTCATAACAGTTTAGCCGCTAGTTTTTTAGCTGAAGATAAAGAACAGTTAAAGTCTAAACTGAAGGGCGAAAAAAACTTGGGAACAACTTTCACTGATTACTTATTTTACTGGATTTGTTTGGTTGTGCTTCGGTTGTTCCCTGGATAAATCTCTATCTGACGAATTACTCGATAAGTTTTGTTAATGCTTATCAACTGGATAGCGATTATTCCGGTGGATGGCGCTATCCACTTTCAGAACAGCTTGGCCATCAAGGAAACGTTGAATATTTTTGTTCACATCTCTTTGAATTTTAATACCAATACCTTTGGTGGATCATTATAATGCATAGATTAGTATGCATGAGCCTATCATAGAAGAGTGTTGAGCACGTGCAATTAGGTATCTGACGCGCACTTTTCAGATTTGACCAACAACTCAACAACAAAATTTCTACCTCTTTCGCCAAAGTATTAAACGAAAGAATAGAACAGAAAAAGTGAAATGAATTCAGCAGCAAATTTGAAGACTGCCGTAGAGGAAAAGAGAGAGAAAACAAATGGTAAGATACTGCTTGAGTTTATACTAAAGGCATTCAACATTTGGTGTTGCGCATATAATGTTGATTCTTTGATAATTCACTGAATCACCATATTTGCTTTGGTGGACATTGTACTTTACATTTGTTTTAACAGGACTTTACGAAAATGTATTTTCGTTAAATAGTACGACACATTTTTGTTTGCAGAAATATCCAGTGGAAGAATTGTAACGTTTTCAGCAGAAACTGATAGAATAAGCCGTTTACGCCTGGTCCTTTGGAAACAACTTGAACGCGGGCGTTGCTTCAAAGCGTGGAAAGTTTAGAGGTAAGCTTAATTTTTCTTCCCCTTCAAATTGCACTTCAAATGAACAAATAGGATAATTTTCTGTTAACTTGTGCAACAGTGAAATGCAAGAATTAGCACAGCAAACGCAATTACTGAAAAAGCGCCCATATCAATTGAAGTTAAGCTTATTTGTCGTGGAGCATTCGGTTTAATTGTTTAAATCTTTGACCGCGAAATTTGAATTTTGGTAACGATCGACAATGTCCTTCGCTGCTGGCAAGGGAACGAAGGTTACATTAGTTTTTCAGTATAGAAACATTTATGAAAGTGACACAAGTTTTACCGGACATTTGTGATTTATTTATTTATTTATTCATCAAAGCACGAGCATTTGACTTTTCGAAATAAAAGTTTCACTGCAAAGCATCATTTTTCATACTAAGATTCTAGATTAAGGAGGTGAAGAATTGACGATTATATTATTGTATATATTTTACTGAAGTTTTTATATTATGCGCACTATGTAGAAGGGGGAGGGGAGAGAAAGGGGGGTCAGAACCTCCCGCTTACTGTACCTTGTTTTCACGCTTTTCTCCCAACTCCCGCCCTTTTACGAGTTGCCGCCGCCCCGCGTTTTCAATTTCTCTCCAGCTTTCGCCCTTTCGTCTCCTGCCTCTCGTACTCCTCCCTCCCCCTGTCTCCCCACTCCATGTAGAGGGGACCTGTAGTCCAAGACCAGGAAAATATTCCTTCAGAAAGCAATGCGATAAAGCCGCGTGGAAAATATTTGGCCAAGCTTACATCTAATTCGTTGACAGAAATTAACTGAGTGCTGTATATTTTAAAAGCACGTTTTGACTGTTTTATAGATTTTCTGAACCAATCTTAATGCGTGGCTGCTTTGTTCCTTTTTTAAAAAGCGTTATAGGGCCTCCACAGACTAGACATTTAGTTGTCGACAACTTGATTTGTTATCGACAACGGAGCGATTTTAGAATACCCGGCCACTTATTTACATATCCGTGGCCGTTTTATAGAACGAGTCAGATGGAAACAAAACGGATCCATTGTTATTCAACGGCTGTAAATAAGTGACCGGGCGATCTACAGTTTAGCCCCGATGACTAAATGTTATTGACAACTAAAAAACGTAGTGTGTGAGGTAAGTTGTCGACAACTAATAGTTATCGACAATTGTGTTTTCGATCGTTTTTCCAGTGTGTGGGAATGTTTGGCAGTGGTAAGTGGTTTTATTCTCTAAACAAACATGGCGCAAGGTTCCCTGTTATCTGTTTTCCTGTGTCTTTTTGGGTCGCTTTGGAAGCGATTTGAATCAGAGAGAAGACGGTTGACCTTGCACGTTTCAAATATTATCTTGTCTGCCGCTTCGTAAATACGACGCGCCTATTACGTCTCAAGTTTTCATTATTAACTATTCCCATTATACCATTAACAATTAACTCTAATAATGGAAACTTGAGACGTAATAGGCGCGTCATATTTACGACGCGGCTTACAAGAAACGTGCAAGGTCAACCGTCTTCGCTCTGATTCAAATCGCTTCCAAAACGACTCAAAAAGACACAGGAAAACAGGTAAATAACAATATTTTTTTATTAAATGGTTATGTTATTAAATGGTTATGTTACAACTAATACAGCGTTTGGATTCCCTGTACCGACATTTTGAAAAAGCACTGCGTTGTGAGCATGCACAGGGATTGCTAGTTTATGCTCTCGCTGGTCTGACTTAGTTATCGACAGCTAACGTGTACCAGTGTGTGGAATGCTTGTATCGAGCACAATTATTTGTCGATAGCATTTAGTTGTCCATAACAAATAGTTGTCGACAACTAAATGTCTAGTCTGTAGAGGCCCTTACAGCAATTTTCAATTTAGAAATTCCGCAATTGCTTTGGTTTTGCATTGCTACGTTTTGTGATTGGCTAAAAAAATCTCGCACGACTTTCTCAACCAATCAGAAGTAAAACAAAAAACCAATCGTAACTTGCTCGTACGCGTTTTCCCGCGCTTGGCGCCGGCTACATGTAGTTGCGTTAAATTCTGATTGGTTCATTGGATTGTCTAAGTCTGTTGTGATTGGCCAGAGTGATTACTTTGGTTTTGGTTTTATGACACTCAATTAAAAACTGCTTTAAAATTCCATTTTTATTTTCAAAATGGAAAAAGGATCAACTGTAGTAAACGTGATTCGTGAATTCTATGCATTTTTTTTTATTTCCAGCTTCGTTTTGCTTCTTGAGCGTCATTTGCACTGGCTCACTCTGCCTAAACCAACAAGCACAGATCTGACCAACGACTGCCATCCTCAGCACCACAAGTTAAATGGTCATCGCCGGAACCACAGCACACCCAATGGTCATCGCAGTAATTTGGTCAGTCAATTTCAGTGTGGGTTGGGATTGGTGGGTAACTAGAGCTCTGGATGAACCTTGCAACGCATACCTCACTTATGCACACACGTTCGGTCGAGAAGTCTGCGGACGTCTCATTCGGCTTAACTTAGTTGTAGTTAAATTAACTAGTGGGACCCATGGGTTGGTATGGTTTTTCCCTCTTTTACCTTTCATTTGGGCCTTGGATTTCTTTACACGTTATTACTGTGTTCGATCGGCTAATTTTTTCTAGGAATCATTCGGTTTCAGTTCGGCTTTTTTCGGAAACTCTTCTTCGTCATCTTCGTCGTCGTTGTCATTTCGTTCTCCCGCTTAGTTGCGCGAAATTAGGTTGATCAATAACGTTTCACTTGACAGTCCAAGCGCTGTATTTAAGTGAAGCTTTTTTTCTCTGTTTCTTTCTCTTTCTTCTGTAAGGTTCATCCAGATATGTTAATTATGACTTAACTTAGGAAACTAGAGGCTACAGGCCATTCAACTGTTGGATGGAGACCTTATTTGGTCACTCCTTTCAGGTTTAGTGGCCTCTCTAGTTACAGACAGACAGTTAGTCAGGCTGCCATTTTTGGTTGGCTATTACCTCATTGAAATATGTTTTCTTTTTATTCTCTGCATAACAAAATTGCTCACAAAACGATAAATTAATTCACATTTGCACGGAATTTAGTAAAAAAAAACAATAGACTTAACAGGACTTTATAAAGAGGGGTAGTACCTTAATGCCAAATTTGCCAGCGAAGATTAGATTACAGGTAATCATGACATTATGGGACATCATGGGACAATGCACACACCATAGTGTAGAGAGAGAGCTTAGATCATCTATAAATCGTAGACGTAGGAAGCATATAACAATACAATAAATTTGCAGCTGTCTTAACAAATATCGTTGGACAAGTTTAAAGAGGTGAATGCGAAAAAGCAAAAGCTGGATTCTGCTCAGGCGGAAAGCAAACCTTTTGTCATCGACACAAATCGCGCGCTCGCAACTTTATTGAAGCTTGAAGCTTACTCAAGCTCTCAGCAACCTTTGTTGAAACAGCTGTATAATAACAAAATCCCATAGGAGGGTTTCCTTCGATTAATTCATAATGCGCTGATAGCACAGCGACGTAAGCCAACGACGCACATGGATGGCAGTCAGTGTCAACCGCTGGCTAAAGGTAGGTGGGGCTAACTGCGTGATACAGCCACGAAGTTGTATCACGGCAGGAGATAACAGCAGTTCACAATCATTGCATCGTGTTTCGTGATTGCACATCGTAAACATCGGTGAACCTGACGGTAAACTCCAAAAAATATTATCTTATAAGATATACAGTATAGCAATGGTTGTGAACAGAGTTGCTATCTTCTACCTAAGTTCGATCCCGCTTTCGATTCGAAATTTCGACATTTTCGCTTTCGATCTCGTATTTTTTGGCTCGTCGAATTCGGCTTTTTTCAATTACTTCGCAATTTAACTGTGGACATTTGAAAGCCTGGTATCGAGAAAGTCTCGATAGCAAGCTGGTGGATGACCTCTCCGTCCGTCTAGGGAACCCTGGAGTGTTCCAGTTTTATGGACGAGGGAACACTGTTCGGTTTTCCTACACGCTAGATTTTTCACGTAGGAGCGCACCCCCTCATGGATAGTTAATAGGTCCTGTGTCATAGTTAACTGTAAAAAGCTCTGTATTGTAATACATTTTAAATAATAAAAATAAAAGAACTTGGTGTCTTGTGTCTTTATTCTGAAATATTATCTTCTTAGCTTATCAACAATAATGTCCATGATATTCGCTTGAGATTTAAAGAGAAAAAAAAATTGAAACGTTTTCGACTAGTTTAGTCATCATCAGGATGACAAACACTAACAGATGATTGTATTTCAGGAACCATACTAACTCACTGATTAAATTTCAGGAACGAAACATCACTTTCCTTCAAATAAATCAGCTTTTTTTGGGGGGCGAAACTGTTCGAATATTTTCTTCGACACATTCGACAAACTTCGACGTTCTTCATCTTGCGATCGGTTGCGTTAAGCATTGTAAAAATGTGACATGAGTGTGTAAACCATCTTATGGCGCTTTTAGTTGGAAATAAAGTTCGAAATCAAACTAGTCTGGCAGTATTTTATTTTAAACTAGTACATTACATTAGTGTGCAAACCATGTAATGGTAGATATTACTGAGAAAAAGAAAATAAAAGTATCTTTACTGTACTTTATTCGTGTCCTTTGTGGTATTAATTTCATTCTAAGAATATATAACATAATGTACAAGCCAAGTTTTAATTATGCTTATAATAAAACGCAGTTGAAAATAAAAGTTTGCTATTGTGTTTTACTTGTGTCATGGGTGTTTTTCTAGACAACTAATATTCTATTTTCAGGAACGTCCCGCAGCGTCTAAACACAACAACGTCTTCAATCACCTTCATGGATATTTTAGTCAGTCACAGACGTCGCTACTGAACTACTAACACTTTTTAACGGTTTCATCACTTTTTTGGTGTGCGAAATCAAGACGCACGAAGGTTCCGACGGTAATTACAAGGTCATATTTTTATAAGCTTTCCATTTCAGCACACCATTGGCCAATTCAATGAACCACCATTGACCGTTAGCAGAGAGGGGGCTGCACTGAATAGAACGTCTTAATTTAGAAGAACCATAATCTCAATTCCGACAGGTTCCGAGTTTCACGATGTTGATAGCTACGGCCGATCAGAGGCAAACACCATATTAACGATACAAGGATAACATTGGAACAGAGAGGCTGTACGTATGTAGTATCCTTTTAGTAATTTAGTTGTGACATGTTATATAAAGGGGCCACTGTACTGGAAGAGAGGTAAAAGCTAAGAGCAAAATCTGTGGCTTTTATGGGATTCAAACCCGACCTCTTTGTTACTGCTACGATGTTCCCATAATAACTCAGAAGACAAGTTATATAAGGGAGCTAGAGAAGAAGAGAGGTAAAAGCCCGGACCAAAATCTGTGGCTTCCATGGGATTCAAACCCGACCTCTGTGTTACTGCTGCGATGTTGTCCATAGTAACTCAGGTGATGTTAAATTGAGGGGGCCAGAAAAGAAGAGATGTAAAAGCCTGGACTAAAATCTGTGACTTCCATGGGAATGACCTCTTGTTACGGCTACGAGGGTAGCCCCCCTTAGATTTGTTAATGTTTTAATGTTCTCCATACTAACTGTGGCATGTTATGTTCTTTTTTTTTGTATGTCCTCCTTTCTTTTTTCACCTATGCAGGAAAATAAAGGACGCCAGTTCGTCTGAATTTGGAATATGGCTCAGGATAAATCAAGTAGCCGAGGATATATCATTCACACTTGTAGTTAGAGAAATCACAGCTACATGCTACCCTGATACCCCGATAGGCTACGTTTGGAACCAGTGGCGGTTCCAGACCCCATAACAAAGGAGGGGAGTAAGTGAAAGGGGGGAGGGGGAGGGGGGGGGAGAGGGAGGGGTGGGCCCGGAGTGAAAATGTTAGAGTCAAAAAAAGAACAATGCTGCCTTTCGGCCTTTATATTTTTGCATTTGAAGGGGGGGGGGGGGGGGGGGGGGAGGGGGTAGATCTGCCGCTCGGAACAGTCTTAGGGTATTAACTGATTTGCGTTTGTTTCTTGTTTTTATCTTTTCTGCACTATTCAGGTTCCGAATCAGAAGATGTTCCGGACATACTTCGCACATCATAGTGCTATTCCTGTTGATGACCGGCTGTCACTTGCTCTCAGTGCTACTTCAGATTTTGTACGTGAAGATCAGTGATTATTTCATGGTTTAACAGATAATACGTGTGGACATTTTACTCATTTCTCGAATTTTTCCTCGCGAATGTTTTTCTGTGCAACTCTTCAAATATCCGCGCGTATTATCTGTTAACCCTTTTCACTGTTAGAGTTAATTATGGAGACATAGTGTAGTTCTATAAACGTTTGAGTCTGTCCACGAAATCTTATAGTGTGACCTTCAGCATTAAAGACGCACTTTTTTAGGCTAGCTTTTAATATTTTTTTTTATTAACTACTTTTCGTTTATTCGATAGAAATTTGTTGAAAGTTTTAAAATTTAATTTTTTATCACAATTGCCGCTAAACTCGCAATCTGATTGGTCGACGTGAGTGGTAAATGAGAGTCCAGACAACGGTGCTGACGTTAACATCACGCGCGCTTGAAAAATGAAACAATCAGATTGCGAGAAAGTTATAGACAACGCTTGCTCTTTCTTTGCTGTCACGTTTTGTAACAAGACTTCGATTTTTCCTTGTATTTTTTTCTAAATATTGTTGTAAAAAATAAATTTACACCGGTTTTCCGTGGTGTGGACTCTTATTTACCACGATTTACGTCATCACATGGTCAAAATTTGTTGCTGACTCACTCGGCTGCGCCTCGTGAGTCCACAACATTTTGACCATGTGATGACGTAAATCGTGGTAAATAAGAGTCCTCACCACGGAAAACCGGTGTAAATTTGTTAATTTTTAAATTTCTTTAATTTTATCTTGTAACTTTGTTCTTGTAAATTTATTTTGTCAGTATAGATTTTTAGTTAGTTAAACAAAATAATGTAATGCGCGTGTGAACATAAACACGCGCAATATAAATTGACTTTATTATATTTTATTAAATGGTTAAACCATCGAATAAGGTGTATGTATTGTGGAACTGTAGACATTTCAGCTGATTTACTTCACTTTTCCTCTCTTACAGAAGAAGCTATTATCACACTGGTATTTCTTCTAGATCTACCTCCATAACGGCATCCATCAAGTCCCCAAGTGCAGAAACCCCTCGCTATAGGTGTCTTCTTCAAGAGGTAAGCAATCAATTCTCTCGTTTTGATTCCACAAATGTTCAACATCCAATTTTTACTGCCTCTAGGGTGTAGAAAAAGGATTGTAGTGAATTTATGAGAACCATGACAAAATACTGGGGGCATCTGATGGACTCGATGCACCCCCCAGGGGTGTGGGGGGGGGGAAATAGCAGCTTTGTAACAATACAAGTCAGTACATTGTAGATTTGTAAGCACGTGATGAGCTGATTTACTTTACTTTTCCTTTTTACAGGAGAAGTTATTACCACACTCAGTATGTCGTAGAGATCGTCCTTCATAACAGCGCATCCAACAAGCTTAGAAACACCTTTGCTACAGGTGTCTACTTCAAAAGGTAGGCAATAACTTCTCTCTTTTTGATTCCACAAATGCTCAAAATCCAATTTATTTACTTTTGATTGCTTATGTGTCGATGAAACCAGCGATGAGAATAAGGAAAATTGTTGAATAGATCATGTATAATTATTCAATTAAATTCAATAGGCCATTTCCGAGTTGCCTTTAGCCTCTCTAACAAAGCGAGGCTAGGTGCGAAACCTTTCATATGAAAATGAGTTTTCATTTGCATGTGAATGAAAACTCATTTTCATATGAAAGGTTGTGCACCTAGCCTCGCTTTGACAACGAGGCGTAACGTAACTCGGAAATGGCCTATTATATAGAAACTACCACATAGGAAAGTATGGAATCATAAGAAAATACCGCTAGAGTAGCCAGAAAAAGATAATTTACGAAAACGACAAAACACTACAGAGATGAATGACCCACTCTTTGCCTTCACACATAAAAGAGAGAAACTGCGGAAGCAATAATACCGCGTGACAGCTAGTGGAGCTTGCGTGACAGCTAGTGGAGCTTGGTTCGGATAGTGTCCAGTCTTAGTTGTCGAGAATCGAAAAATAAATGGGCCTGTAAAACGAATAAGTGATGGTAATTCTAACGACCTCTTACTGATTTTACGTTACTTGTATTTAATTTATTTTCCTTCAGAATCACTCCGCCCAGAAAACTACTTTCCGATTGCAAAGGACAAACCTTGTCGTTGCTTTTTAGGGATCATGTTTGATGTCACCGTCGTAATTTAACTTGCTGTGCATCAAGAGTGGAATCAGAGAACCAAGCTGCCGGACTTAAAAATGCTGAACATGCCGAGACGTTCCCTCAAGCTTCAAGGTGACTTAAACCGCAAAGACACCTTTTGTAACATTGGCTTAAGAACTTCCCTAGACTAATTGATAGAACATTCAATGGACCAAAGCTGTACATATGACGAGTCTGAATAAGGATCGTGAAAATGTACTATTCATTTGAATTGACTGCGGCCTTATGTCCCCGATGGGACGAAGAGGATGAATGAATGAATGAATTTGAATTGACTCATCTTGAATTGACTCATCTTGAAAACGTTGGGTATTTCGTTCAAAATTATGGGAACAAATCTAATGATATATCATTTTTTTGAAATGCCTTTTCCGCAAATTTCACATCTTCCGCGAGTGACTCATATTTCCAAACTGATTTCTGTAATGCGCGAACATTGATCTTCACAAAGAAGGTTAGTTTGAAGGGAAGTTTCATTTTTACTAGTTATTTTGTCTACTTCAACGTAACATTAACAATTGAACGCAAATATTTTTAGATTTTATCACCTTAATTTATTTAGTTTTTTTTTTGTTTTCGTATAATTTTAGCTTGACTGTTTCGCTAGCTTTCTTGAATGACATTTCTATGTAGCACAAAAATGTGTTGTTCACAACAACCTTTGTGAGTGGCCACTTTGTCAGAACTATCACTGACCACCTATTTTTTTTTTCTTTCTTGTATACAGCCTCGGTGTCGTGTACGATGAGTTCCGTTGAAAGATTCGTTTACTGTACGAAAACTTTCGTGTACGATTCAGCCTGAATAGAAATTTACGAGGTAATTTTTCCAAAACAAAATGCAACATTAGAATGACTGTGTATTGACTGTCTTCTCATGGAAGTGTCAGGAGGTGTTTTCCAATCCCCACTCTGCTTCTACCCCGTAACTTCCGCCACCCCAACCCAACCCATCCCTTATCTGCTCCTCCCCTCAACTTTACCTCTCCAATTCCCCACCCCCACCATTACCACCATGGCAAACAACAGTACATAAACATGACACTATTATCTAATTGCTATTCTTTGTTGCTCATGAGATCATAATAAGGTAAAGTAGTGTTTACTATATGAGCGGGAGTGTTGTATCGGCCTATACAATCACGAGGCGCAGCCGAGTGAATGTATAGTGCCGATACAACACGGACGCGAATGAAATTCACATTCCAGATACAACTCACTAGTGGTTGTATCTAATTTACATTCCAGATACAACTCACTAGTGGTTGTATCTAATTTACATTTCAGATACAACTCACTAGTGAGTTGTATCTGATTTACAGGGTAACCATGTGATTGGAATGGCTCATTTTTATTTGTTAGTACCCTTATGAATTATTAATGAATTTTACAAGGGATGATATAGCTCAAGGCAGATCTCCAACATTTCAGTTGGAGGACTATGTGCAAAAGGTTCTTGGCTCTACTCTATTCATGTATCTATAACTTTAATAGGTAGGAACGTTTTGCACTGGCAGCTGTCTTTCAATGAACAAATTGGCAGAGAATTGTCGTAGACGCTTGTGGACTATCAGTACGGTATTGAGATATCAAAATAAAATTTTAACTTGAGCTAGTCAGTATCATCCCTTTTAATTAATCTAACGTGGTTTCTAGCTTCCACACCTTAAAATTAAAACCATAATCTCCATTATCCCCACGCCTTCTGACAACTCCTTGAGGTAGTACTCAGTACACTATTGCGATAGGTGTACATTAGTATGGCAAACATCAGTCGCGGTGATCGCATATCAACAAATTTCAACTTTTCTGATTCTAATTCATTATTCGCATTGGCTGAACTTGCATGCATAAGTTATACGTTTTGCATAATTAATTGTGCATAAAATACATTATTAGTAAAACAGTTGTGATCCATTTGGATTCAGTTTCCGTGGTCTGTCAGTAATGCAAGGCAGTGGTCACTTACGCAGTGATTTCACAATGAATAATTAGTTTTGTATTTAGTCATTTTAAATTTTTAGAAAGAAAGGAGCAAGGTGGGTTAATTAAGATTGAAGAACTAGTCTGCGCTTATTTTTTGAAAGAATTGAGTTCATTTTTTCTCTCTTCGTTAGACTCACGATTTCGAATTACGTTTTCGTAGGAGACAGCTATTTTTTATTTAACTATTTCACTTTGGAAACGTGTATTGTGTAACTATTATAGTATATAAAGACGTTATCCCCCAAAATAGCTTAGTTTTCAAGACACTATGGTGTTTCCAGGTCATTATTATTAAATAAATAAATAAATAAATAAATACGTAAGTAAGCAGGTTCGATGTTGGGGACTAACTTTAGAGAAATATTTTATTTTCTATGGACTTGCATTTCAACGAGATACCATAAATAAAAGGGAAACAGATTATGTCTGGCTTCTGAATAAACTGAGTTATGGCGATGCCTAAGACGCCTTAAAAAGAATTGGCGCAACTTCGCTCTTTAGTTTTCTCCTGCAAACCTCTCGTGTGCGAATGTAACTTCAACAGTTGACAAACATGTTGGCAAACTGTAGACAACAATTAGAACAAGAATCTATTCTCGCCAACTTTTTGGCCAACCGTTTTGTGTTGGCACTGGCTCACATTTAACGTGACGTGTGAATGTTTGTCAAACACAAGTGGCTCACTCTCATCAAAAAACCAAAACCCACAGACCCATCTCGAGATTTGGCATCCCTGCCTGAAAATGACAGAGGTTTCTGGAAGTTTGTCGTGTGAAAAACTTTTTAAAGTTTGCCAACACGAATTTGCCAACTTAGGTTTGCAATGTGAAGGCGACTTAATGGATCACTTGTATCACTTTATGTATTTGGCGTTATATTTAAGATTTACATTTTTGAGTGGCAGAATGTTTATTTTTTTTATAGTTCGTATTTTATTTTGTACACCATGATCAATTTCTTTTGAATTTTGTTTCACCGACTGGCCAAAGCACCACTAAATAAAGGCAACTGAACAAAAATAATAGGAAATTGTACAGTTGTTTCACCTTTCCGAAATTCTTATCCGATTCACGCAAATTGTTTTCAAACTTTCTGAAGGAAAATGACAATTTTCCAAAATTCTAAGTAACTTATCGATTTTGGCTAGACTTGGAACATCGGTTTTCTTCCTGATTAAGTTGCTTGTAATCTAAGCTGATTCTAACATATGTAATCTAACAACGTAATAACTTGCTAATGTAGGAAGAATTCTTGTTGTTCCAAGTCAACTCAAAATGCTAAGAAGTTGAGATTTCTTCAATTGACAAGGGTCAAATTTACGTGCGACTTGGTGCTAGACAAACTCAGACTGCGGACCGATAGGAGTTTGGATTTAGGGAATAGGGTACAGGATTTATAGTGAGTTAGGGTTAGGAGTTAGAATATCAAGGTTAGGTATACAGTAAGGGCGACAGTTAGGAATTTAGGATTACAGTTAGATAGGAGATCAGGATTAACCCGTTAGATCTTAGATCTTAGATTTAGAAGTCTGTAGTCTGCATAATTGTCTTGCACCGAGTTTTCTGCTCACCGATTAAAAAAAATAATAGGCCTTTGGCACTGTTGTCAATAACCGGAAAAA
>JAJLRJ010000007.1:35655184-35760184 GCA_024195265.1 Dendrophyllia cribrosa | reverse complement strand
ATGACGAGCTTTTCTCCGTTGAAAACTGGCCAAAACACTTTGCGCCTGATCAAAATTATGTTGGCAAATGGCGCCAACAAGTCTGCAGTTCACAGTTTTCAAACGCTTAGAACTTTTTTGATAAACTTTCAAAACGTTTGGTAAATTGCCAGTGTATTGGCAATATATTAAACTTTAAACAGTGAAAATGACAACCTTACCTTTTAAGTTCTTTGCTTAACTTTTGCAAATTTCTCTCGTTTGACCGCGGGCAGATATCAAATTTTCACTCTTTCCATCTATCAGCTGTAAACTTGTCTTCAGTTAGTAATTCTGCTGGCCAGTACATAAGGCTTGCGTATATACCATATACGGATATACGCGATACCCGTGGGGACAGCGTTGGAGGGAGGAGAGGGTGGGGGTTTGACGCAGAGCGTGGGGGAGGGGCATTGGAGCAAAACGTGTAGGAGAGGGGAGTGTCCGTAGGAGTGTTTCGTATTCAGTTTGCTCGTAGGAGCCTATGAATTTATTCTCTTTTTTTCAAACTGCATTTTTATGTTGATTCAGGGTTCATCTTCGCTCCCCCTTTATTAATTGTTATAAAATTCGTTGATAAAATATCTCCGCCCTCTTCAGTCCCCCTTTTATTATCAGTGATTAAATCAAGAATAGATTGTTTAAAAATATGTACGTGTGGACACAGGTGACCTCTACTGGAAGTTTTTTGGGATTTTTTCGGTTGAAATAAAACCACTGTTTTCAACCTTAGGAGGGCATGATAAATTGTTTCAAAGACTACAAAATACGTATTTTGCCAGTACAAATTTGTATCTATCGTTGAAGTTAATCCAACATAAGTAAACGTGTTTTTAATCTCTGGTTTACTGTTTTTAATCACCAAAATATGAAAACAATAGAATTACCTAAAGAAAACGACAGTTTGTGCATGCAAATTAAATTCTTTTTGATGCAGTAAAGGTCGATAATGTTTGGATGTTCTTAAATCTTTTTACCCCAGACTTACCTAAAAAATTAAAATTTTGTAAAACTGGGAACAAAAACACAGAGTTCTGAAAATCAGAGATTAAAATAAAACAATCACTGCTTTAGCGAAACTAAAAACAACCTAAAAAAAAAAACAATAAGAGACGAGAAATTTAGCAAGTGGTTAAAACGTAATTCCCAAACAATTATTTGGCCTGGATAGCTTTTAATTTTTAACAAGAAAGGTCACATAAGAAGGATCTTTGAAGAATTCCTGAGACAGTTTACAGGTCTGTATAAGGCCCAAGAAGGTAAGCCTTTATCGTTTTCCTCTCTTTTCTAATTTTAAAGCTACGTTAATTTTACTGATTTATTTAGAGCAATATTTCCGGCCTTCGATTGCTGATTTCTCCTTTTTGTAGTTATGATATTCAAGTATTGATTAACAAAATCTTGTAGGTATTTTTTGCGTTTTCAAACCTCTGTACTTAAGGATTAGAACTGAATTAAGTGGATGGCAGCGAAAATGCCAAAATGTCACCTATTAGTCGAGGAACGAGGAATTAAAACATTCTAGTAAATAATTGTACTTGTAGGCTGCGATTTTGACATTTTACTTGAGACCTTTCTTTCACTCCTGGGATCAAATCTCTTTTCAATTCATATGTCAATAACATTTAAGACTGTGTGAAATCCACTGAGCATTGTTTTCCTGTCAACCAAAAACGTTTATTTCCCTTTTTTCTAACTTTGGCATCGCTTGGAAATGAAAACTTTTTTTGAGGAATAGAGTGGTTAAGTGATGACATCAGAAGAACATTGTTTTCAAATGTGTGGCTTTGACCAAAATGTACTGTCCTGAACCTACAGAAAATCTGTTGCTCAAAAGAGCTGTGACCTGCAAATGTTCACTGTTTTATTTTACGATGAACCAGCGGACTAAATGGCAAGAATTGGCATGAAAATAGTTGGAATATTAACATCAGTTATCTTCACTTTCACAAACTGTGTTGATACGCAATTTTTGCGTACAATCATTATAGTACCTAGAATTTGTTTAACGATTTTTTTGTACTAAAATAGAAAATGAGCGACATAAAATTTGACATTACCGTCGTCTCCGAAATATTAAATGTTCGCTTAAGAAAGTTGTTTTCTGAGAAGTGAGCACCAAAATTCAGTGTCGCATATTATGTGTCCTTAGATTGCTTAATGTGATTGATTTTTGTCTCCATAGGAAAATGAAATTTCAACTCTTTCTGTGTATCGCAGTTGTCTTAGTTGCCTCAGTGGCCCCACGGGCAATCGAGGATGGTAAGTCACTACATGTATATCATGTAAACCAGATAAAGCGAAATTGGATGAAACGAATGAAATCGTGTAACCTCGATAACACTGACTCAATATAACAAGGATGAATCGAGTGATTAAATTAAATCTTATTTAAATCCTTCCATTGTTTTAAATCAGCTCCATTAATCTTAATTAACGCGTCGCCGATGTTAGCCCGTTGTCAATAATTTTATTGTATTTGTCACATGGCATTGTATTGACGTTCAGAGAAATTAATTTCTGATCAGAAATAATAATCTTCTTAACAATTTAACTGTTGGTATGATAGACATTACAGAGACAGTTAAGGTTAACTTCTGCATATATGGCATATGAACTGTATTACGTTTTTTTTAACGACCATACATGAAGGACTACTTGAAAAGTTCCCCGAAAGACCTTTCTAACTTTCTGTGATGTATTTGATCAAAATTGGATGTGAACAACTTTTCCATAAATTATAAGAAAAAAAAACAAAGCTGTTGAAATGTGGTTGTAAATCTAAAATCACTATTGAGAAAGTTGTAAATGTTAAGTGTGGTTTGGCGATTCAGGTTTATGTAGTCTGGACTGATTTTTCAAGGATTTTGTCATTGAAATTAACAGTTGTTTTATTTCCAATCTGAAGAAAATAAGCGGGTACCCGCTAAATTTAAACGTTACCTAACACAAGGAGGATCTCTGGAACCCCCGTCAAATCTCCATTTTACTTTAGCGTAAATAGGTATACGAATGATAGCTATTAAAAATTATCGCGTATATTGTTTAATATTTAACTTTTTACCCAGTTCAACAAGCAATCAAAACGAAGATTCAAACACTTGAAGAATTTGTTTTGATAAAAGTTGTCATCTGACAAAGTAAAGCTGTCACAGCCTCGTCCCCAGGTTGTTGTTCACCCTGGAATCGAGTATAAGATTCTCAGCCGTCCCCATTTAATGGTTATCATCTGCTATTTTAGTCTGAACCTCAAACAGAGGTATTCGTTCATTTGTTCAAAGTACACCTCATGTCGACGTCTTATGAGTCGCCACTACATATTCCGGGCATATTCGCTGGCAATCTCATGTTTTCTTTTGGGGAAATAAAGATTCCCATTTCGTCTACGCATGCACGTCGCAGTATTTTAAATTAAAACAATATTTTCAGATACATCCATATGCAGTGTTTATAATAACATCTCGTTCTCTTAGTAATTTAAATTTATGGTATGATGAATTTTTTTATATAGTCATGTAGAACACAACAAACACAATCAATCAATCCATGAGTTCCTTTTATTTTCTGAGACACTCCATTTCCCCCACTCGTCCCATAGAATATAAAACGGCTCATGACAATGACTTTGCCGAACGACGTGTGGCAAACATTCTTACGAGAACCAAGTGTATTCAACGTAATTTAGGGAAGATATCACTGACGTCACCAATTGTTATTAATGTGCCAACCAGAGCCTTATTTGCTGCCGAAACAAAGGGTTCTTTTGTTCCAGTGGTTGGCACATTTGAATAACAAAAAGAATGTTTGTAAACAGATATCATCCCTATATCGAAGAAGAGTGGACTTTACTTCCAAACAATGAAAAAGAAACGAGGTGCCGCCGAACCAACTTCGAGGTGTTTAGATACCTGATGAAACGTTTTTTCGAGTGATTAATATAGCTTCTCAAACTGATAATTAAATACAAAGAAAACGAAAGAAGAAAATCGCCAAAATCTATGCTAATTAAGATCGGGATTCCAAACCACCGTCACGCTTTCGATTTTCTTTGTTAAAATTTGATCAATTATAGGGAAGATATCAATGACGTCACCAATTGTTATTAATGTGCCAACCAGAGCCTTATTGGCTGCCCAAACAAAGGGTTCTTTTGTTCCAGTGGCTGGCACATTTGAATAACAAAAAGAATGTTTGTAAACAGATATCATCCCTATTAGTAAGTTTCAGAATTTGAAACTTTAAGACGACTGTACACCAGCTAGATTGAATCGTTTATTAAAATCAATAATTGCAATCGGTAGATTGAATTACTATCCAGCTACCTAAACTTCCCAGTGTTATCGTTAGCTAGAATTGATTGGTGGTTAGCTTGAAAACAATGGACCAGATAACGGCTAGCTTTGGGTATCTAAACGCTCCAAGAATTTCACGTGTCCATTTTTCCTGGAGTCCCTGGATTTTACAACAGTGTTGTGCGCGACATTTAAAAAGAGGAAAGCAACTAGTATTTAATCTGACCTGGAGATAAGTGCTAGAGCTTAAAAATTAGTTGTATTGCATTTATATGTTTATTTTATTTTAGTTTTATCTTTTTTTACAGCTTCAAAGAGGTGTTGCCCACCCCCACCACCACCTCCTCCACCACCCGCGCCACCAGTACCAGGTCCTCCTGGAATAGCGGGACCACCCGGTGTAATTGGCTGTTCCGGTCCCCCGGGTGCCACTGGATGCCCCGGTTGGAAGGGAGCCCCTGGTGTAGCTGGACCTCCCGGTCCACCCGGAAGACCTGCTATGGCTGGACCACCCGGACCACCCGGACCACCCGGAGCACAGGGAGCTCCTGGACCAGCCGGATGTGTGGGTCTTAAAGGATGCCCCGGAGTTCCTGGTGCCGTAGGACTTGCTGGAATTGCTGGTCCTCCTGGACCTCCCGGACTTCCTGGTGTTCCTGGTGCTCCTGCTCATCATCATTGCTGCGGTTAGAAACAGAGCGACCATGAAAATTGAACTGCTGAAAAAAGTAGATCTGATTTCAGGATAAGGATTGTACCTTCTTTGTTCCCAATTTTTTTGCTCTTCCTAGCTTTTCTTTATGTTGGAAAAGAAACTGCTTCTAAGAAGAAAATAATAAACGACGTTTCTAATACAAAGCGTTGCGACTGTTGTGTCCATACATGTATGTACTGATTCAGAGGCAATTCAAGATCAAGCCTAGCTTTCTAGGTTAAAATATTTCACTGACCTATTATAATCGCCTATTTTAAGTATTACTTTATAAAAAAAAAACGTAATCGCGCCGAAGAAAACACAAACAAATGATAGATCAGGTTGTTTTAAACTACTGTACTAGTGCACTCAAATGATAAATAGGTGTGTTTGGCTTCCGACGGCCTTCCCACCCAAAGAGTTACCTGTGGAGGACCCTGCGATGAAAATCGATCGCAACGTGAAAATAATGGGCCAATTCTTTTAACTTCCTCCCCTGTGTCCTGCAAAAGTCACCAAAAACTGATTACGGCTTGATCTCCCTTTGACAATTCACTAAACATCTTACTCTTAGTGTTCTTGGAGTAGATAAGTCGCACACGAGGCCCACACAGCCGGAGCTTAACCCCAGGTCCTGTAGCATGAAGCAATTCAACTGTACTAAGAATATTGCTACTTCCCCCTGGATGGTATGTTAGTCCATCGCAGGTTTACTCTTCCGGCATTTTGTTGCCGGTGCCCATTTATACACCTGGGTAGAGAGAGACAATTTGGATCAAAGTTTCTTGTCTAAGGAAACAACACGACGGCTGAATGAGAAAAGTTACTTACCTTTAGGACAGTTACGATCCCAACACATAGGTCCCCATGACAATAATTTAATACATTTTTAGTTACATGAATCTGCATGGAAGAATCTACTTCAAAATTAAATGAAATTTATTTTTTGAAATCTGAAATCTGAAACACATTTCCAACTTTCCAACTGTATGATTCTGCCGTTGTTGTTGATATTTAAATTTGTTCCTTTTACAGAAATACTTATCGATTTAACTCAACATCCAAGCAATTTTGCAAAGGCACCTTACAGTACGTACAGTACGTGCTAATAATTAAACAGACCACTTGTCAAGTCAAGTCAAGTGCTTCTGGTGTAATTGTGCGATGGTTTGTAGATCTTTCAAATCGCCAAAGATCATTGGTAAACTCACTAAACAGGTGCATATGTGTATATTAAGGCCTTACAACAAGTATTGACTCCAGTTGCTTATTGTTGCGTTTTCGAATCAATACACCATCATCACCACCACCATCTTGCGGCCTCAGCCAACTTCCTTCCGGTAGTCAGTGTTGTCCATAGCAGTCTCGAGCCCAATGTTCCTTGCGGTGAGGTCACGATACGTGAGCCTGCGACCCTTTTAATAGATGGTTTCCAAGCATGTTAATAGTATTAAATAAAGTAGCATATGTCAGGATTTTTGTAGGCAAAAGTAATCGGTTGGTGATCCTAAGTTTTTTTGTAGTATCTTTTATCTTTATTATTTCGTGGCGTACCTGGAAACTAGCTCTTTAGCTAAGCGTACCGACCACGCTCAATAAAGGATTGATTGACTGATTGATTATTTTGACTAGCCCAGGCAAATGAAAGTATCACCGTGTATTTCATTTTTAATTGTAATTGGCAAAGCGTTGGGACCAGATGTTGAGATGTTGGTCTGGTTCAGTTTTTTATTCACATATGGACCAAGTTGAAGAAAAGATGATACGTGTTCTATCATCTTTGGATGAAATCGTAAAGTGTGACAATTCTGAAAATGAAAGCTATTAAGCAAAAGCTATCGAGCAGTATTTTTCTGTAGTGCTGTTTATATAATTCAGTGCTTTACAGGATGGTTCTAACTTATCATTTCGCGATTGAGATCATTACTTTCTTTGTTGGTTGGTCGATCAGTTCAGTTCAGAAGAGTACTTCGAGGAGAATTCAGCAGTACATCGGTCCGTAGCTGGAAATTCTTATGCTTTGAAGTACGTTTTGTATCGCCAAGATTTAAACGTCAATGGAAGCTTTAGCCCAAGAATATATAAGATCTAAATGCTTAATGTCCGTGT
Organism: Dendrophyllia cribrosa; assembly: GCA_024195265.1. Lineage (NCBI taxonomy): Eukaryota > Metazoa > Cnidaria > Anthozoa > Scleractinia > Dendrophylliidae > Dendrophyllia > Dendrophyllia cribrosa. The sequence continues at coordinate 35,753,071 of JAJLRJ010000007.1, read as the reverse complement.
ATGTGTTGAGCCCAGACATATATCACACCTTGAGAAACAAAGTACTCAAGGAATATATTGCTTCGTCAAATGAGTTTGCTTATAAATTCAAACTAACACCAACAAACATTACGCAAATATTTTAGCCAATTTCTTATTTTAAACATTTAAATCAAAGAATAATAATCCTGCGTTAAACATGTTACTAACTTTGGTATTTCACACATCCGTAGCTTGCCATAACAGCTGGTTTATTTCACCTGTGTTAACAATAGTAAACAGGCGACAAAACCGACTATAGTTTTGGCGGGAACGTTACCATCTTATGTTTTTAAAACAACTTCGCTCCTAAAAGCGGCCAAGATCAAGACATGATTAATTTAATTTTGCAACACATCGACAAGCAAACAACACCATGTGAAAGTACTGCTCAGTAGCTTTCATTTGAATGGTCGCACTTTAGAATTTTATTCACAGACTCAAAATTAGAACCACCTTGTACGGCATTGTAAACCGTACTGGCAGCAAATGAAAGTACTTCCCAGAATCTTTCAGTTAAATGGTGACATACTCGGGTCATTTTTCATCCGGAGACCTTAAAGTCAGAACCAGACACGAGAGGAGATTGGATTGTGAGAGTGAAAGGGTTATGAAATCGGCCAGGCAGTTTGAAATGTGTGACTAGAAAATAATCACATTGCATTGAGAGACAAGTTATTGAGAAAGTGAGATCCTGCAGGAGTAACCAAAGGGCCAAAATTGGTATAAAAAATGGCAATGTTTTTAGAGTAGAATGAACTTTTGATACACTGGTCGTTTTTAAAGAATCTCTGAGGCTTCAGTTCTTTTTATCAAAGAAGGTCTAGATAATACTGTAAAATCATATGTACATGCAGCCACAGATTCTTAATTCATGTTAACCGTTTCAATGCTAGAGTCGTGTCATGAAATTGCCATTAATAAGTTCGTACAGTATTTTGATAAACTGAATGGACCTTTTTACAGGTTTCAATGTTAAACGCGGCCACTATCATAGTCAAAGACAAGTGAAACTGATTTTGGTAAAAAAAAAAAAATGCGGCGAGAATTGCATCGCTCTCTGTTAAAAAAAAAACATAACAAAGGAATCACACTGATAAATTCAACAACGGGCACTTGTAATTTCCATTTATGAGTGCGTAAATGATATCCCAATTGCGGTCATTCAAATTGAAGATGCTGCATGGAAATCACTCTGATATATTAGTAGTGTCAGTTTTTCAGTGTTTGGATAATTGGATCTTTTAGTTGCATCGCTCTCTGTTAAAAAAAAAACATAACAAAGGAATCACACTGATAAATTCAACAACGGGCACTTGTAATTTCCATTTATGAGTGCGTAAATGATATCCCAATTGCGATCATTCAAATTGAAGATGCTGCATGGAAATCGCTCTGATATATTAGTAGTGTCAGTTTTTCAGTGTTTGGATAAATGGATCTTTTAGTTTCAATGTTAAACGTGGCCACTATTATCGTAAAAGACAAGTGACATGTTGGTAAGAAAATGCGAGGCGAAAATGAAAATGCGATGAATATTCAACAACAGGCACTTGTCAGGTTTGTAACACCTAATACAACGCAAGGGATGTCTTTGCAAGAAACTCGCACAACTCGCAATTGCAAAACCCGTTCAATTTTATTTCTTAACTTTTTTTCCGACGCGAATGGACAAAATTCAATTTAAAGAGAACGGTAGTGTAGCAGATCTATTGTTTTAAAGCGTAGCAGCTGCTATTTAGCTGCTAATGTTGTTATGGCGAGAGACCATTGTTTCTGTTGTTTCTTGTATTGTTCTCTTGAAGGGTATCAAACCAAAGGTGTAAGACCTTACGAGAGATGTCACATCGCCCAAAGAGAACTACAATCACATCGACAGTTGATTTAATCATCGACACTTTGCTCCTCTAAAAATGGATACCATAACTTGATTTTAATTTTTGACACCTTCACTACTGGGTTTTAGCTAAACGAAACCTTAAAAGTATTAAACTTCCATATTTGTGAAGAAAAAATTAAAGTTAACAGCTGTTTCCTCATTAATATGACGACTTTGAAAAAATAAAAAAAAGGAATCGTTAATTTAAATTGATGAAGTATTGAGTTGGCAAAATTAGCTCAGCATAAATAATTTATGCGAAGCATGATGTCACCTATGATTATAAGCGAAAGCCGACGAAAGAACAAAGCAGTTCATAGATCTATAGGGACAGTGAAGGTAAGTATTTCCCTATGCTCTCTTTTTAATATCAGTGAAGACCATTTCTAACAATTTTACTTAGAACTTTTAATTTTTTGAGGATATGTGGTCTGAAAATTTTCCATATCGGTTGGTGTAATCATCAAACGGAAATGGCATCCCAGTTCTAGATAAACTAGCAGTAATCACAGATTATGGAGACGCGTTCGAAGTAATTTCCGGTGGAAATGAGCCCGTGAAAAAAACCAATAGGGGCGGCCATTTGGAAAACCGCCTACCAAAAAATCTCAAATTTTACTGCACATAAACCACAGGACAACCAACACGAAATTAGAATTGCGTTCTTCGAACGCGATCACTAACTACCTATCAATTAACGTCAGACAGCAAGTAACTACCTCGTGATCAAACTATATCTGATAACAATTGAAACATCGATTGCTATAAGCGTTCATGTTTACACGTTTATTGCTTTTTAATTTATTCTGTTGTTTGTTTGTTTGTTTTTAAACAGGCCGCAAAAATGAATCTCCCGTTTATTCTGTGTGTCACAGCCGTGTTTGCTGTGTGTGTAACTGCCAGGTATATTGAAAAAGGTACGTGAAAACTAGAAAATTTGATTTTGTCAAATGAGCTGATGAGGTAAATTGGCCACTGTTAAAGTTTCAAAAAGCTGACGTTTCGAGCGCTAGCCCTTCGTCAGTGCTAGTTCTCGAAGCGTCAACTTAATCAATGAATTGATAAAACTTAGTTTTCATGTTTCACTCCTCCACAGTTGCAGTACCACACTTTCTTTATAAATTAACCCCTTGCAGACGTTCAGTAAACTGAAAGTTTACTAACGCTATCTTTGAAAAATAATACATCCATTACTCAACCGTTCCCTTGGCCAAAATTCTCTTACTACCCGGTACCAGTACACGTGACGAGAATAAAGGAGCTGCGGCCCGTTTCTCGAAAGTCCCGCTATCTTCTCGAGCCCGGAAAGCTATTTTGTGAGCGCAAGGTTTACTTTTATTATTCAAATTGTGTTGCTTTTTCTTTCAAAAGTTAAGTAAAACATTCTAAGTTGACGAAAAGAGTCGAGCTGGTTTGAGATTAGGAATTACGATCGAACCTTCTTAATACGGGCCGCGAGGGACAGACCAAAGCTAAGTGTTCGTATTATAGAGTTCGGGTTTGTATGATTTTTTTATCTTCGGGACCAAGTAAATTGTCTGTTATACAGAGTTGTTGGTATTATGGAAGTGTGCATAAGAAGGGGTTCGACTGTATATGAGATGAATTAAAGGAAAGGGGGTTATTTTTACGCTAGGCTTAGAAAAAAAAGCCAAATTGTTTCATTGTTGAGACAAATAAAGGTTCTAAAGGTTCCAAGGTTTGTGGCCTCTTCCACCTATACATGTTGACTATTATATTTTAGAAATAGGCATTTTCGTAAAACGTTTTTCTTAACCCTTTCAGCACTAATATCAAAGTTTAAATTCCCTTTTTGTCCATATATATTTCGTACAGAAGTAGTGGGGAGAAATTGTTTGGATATCAAGAGAATTCATCTTGTGTGATCATGTCCTTTATTCTCATGACCTTTTTGATCGACAAGGCATTGATATTACAAGGAGAAATTGATGCTGATCACTCTTAGGGCTTAAAGGGTTAACGGGTTAACGACGACGTTTTCAGTTATTTTCGTTCGTTAAATTTCCCCCGGCCCAAACATTTGTAACGGAAGATATTTATTTATTTTAAAAGTAGTCATGTTAAGTAAACTTTTCCTAACTTTGATAATCCTTTAAGAGATGAAACTGCAAATTTGTTAAAGCTCAACAAAAGCAACTTAGCCCTAAAGTATCCAGATTGGTCTTTTTTGTGTGTGTGTTCTGGGACCGGGGAGGGGAACCGCTCGCCATCGTAACTTTAACAACATTAACGCTATGGCTATGAAACTTGGGGGTTTATAGCACGTCTAAAACTGTCTACGTTAAGGTAGCGTCGCGTGATGGCATCATAAGACCCAGGCATCGCTACAGTGTGCGTCACAAAACGTGAAAAAATATCAGTCAAAACAAAATGTTTCCAGCTACATGTTAAGAAAAGTCACGAAGTTATAAAAGTTCAAAGTAAGCGCGGGCACTTTCACCCCTTCCCGACCTGAATAGGTTCAATATGCAGCCAAATAATTCACGGACATAGTTTAAAAACTATGTTCAGTGAAGGACATGCACAAACACCCTAAAATGGTATGGAAAACACGTCTTTTTCTTACAAATCACTTTTGGGTTCCCCTGTAGTGAATACGCATGGATATTTTTCTTCTTTTTGACTTAACTACGGTTTTGATTCCTTCTAAACTAATGAGTCACGAAAAACTTTAAAAACCGTATGGTCGAAACATCGGTTACCATAACAATCTTTGTTGAATCAAGACAAAACCATCGCTCTTCTCAGGAGTCATGAAGTCCTCAGCCAATAAGCACCCGAAAACTATGATATATGAGATTTGAAAATAATACTTTGAATTTTATTAAATATATACTTCATGAGTATTGTTTATCATGTTTATTTTTAGCCTTTATTCAATAAATAAAAACTGCCGATCATATTAAACAAATTATGTTTAATATGTTGTTTCTATTAACGTCATTAGAAGCTATAGAACACATACATATGACATTATTATTCTCTATCAGGCTCAAGGCGGTGCTGTCCTCAAGCCTCGTCTAGTACTTGCACAATTTTTTTCGCTCCTTGCCCTTCTAAGCCAACGCGCGCGCCCCCTACGCATCCAGGACGTCCTGGTTTCGCAGGTAACCCTGGAATAGACGGGTGTCTTGGTTGGAAGGGGGAACCAGAGACAACAGTACTATAAGGACACCCTGGACTACCCGGTATTCCTGACCACGAAGTAACGAAGAATATTGTTAAGAGACCATTCACACAGAGACGCATCAGTTATCACCGTATGGCCGAAACATCGGTTACCAAAACAATCTTTGTTGAATCAAGACAAACCTATCGCACTTCTCAGTCATGTAGTCCCTGGCCAATATCTACCCAAAAAATTATGAAATTGATATTTAGAATTTCCTTAGATATATACATCATAAGTATTATTAATCATGTTATTTTTCTTATCCTTTTAATCAATTAATGAAAACTACCAATAATATTAAACAAATGATGTTCAACTTGGAATAATCCAATGATATTTTCCGTTGTTTCCACTAACGTCATAAGAAGCAAGAGAATACATACATATGACATTATCATTTCTTATCAGGTTCAAAGCGGTGCTGTCCTCCTCAAGCCTCCTCCACTTGCACACTCCTCCCTCCTTGCCCTCCTCCACCACCTCCACCGGCCCCAGCAGTCCCTGGACCCGCCGGCCCCCCTGGACCACCCGGACCTCCTGGTTGTGCAGGTCACGCTGGAATGGCTGGATGTCCTGGTATGAAGGGCGAACCAGGAGTAGGGGGCTTTCTAGGACCCCCTGGACCACCCGGACTTCCTGGTAAAACTGCTCTCCCTGGCCCGCCTGGACAAGCAGGATGCATGGGACCACCCGGTGCCCCCGGATGTCCCGGATTTAAAGGCGAACCTGGATTAATAGGACCAGCCGGTCCAGTAGGCCTTCCTGGAAAGGCTGCTCTCCCAGGTCCACCAGGACCGCCAGGATGTATGGGACCATCTGGTTCTGCGGGATGCCCGGGATTTAAGGGCGCTCCTGGAGCAATGGGTCTACCCGGTCTCCCCGGTGCTCCTGGAAAACCTGCTCTCCCTGGCCCACCTGGACCACCCGGTAGCATGGGACCACCCGGTCCTCCAGGATGTGTTGGTCTAAAGGGATGCCCCGGATCTCCCGGTGTCGCTGGGTTTGTGGGGCCCGCTGGTCCTCCCGGCCCGCCTGGACCACCCGGACCTCCGGCTCCAGCACCTTGCAACAGCAGCTGTGGTGGATCCTGTTGTGGTTAGATCGTCAATCGAAAGAAATAGTGACACGGAAAACTGAGAAGTACGCTGCATACACTGTATTTTAGGTGAAAACGTAATCCGTTTTGAGCGACTAAAAATGCTTAAAGAAAACATTTTTTCCCCCTCTCTCTAAACAGCTTACATGCCTAAGTTATTCTCTAAGTTGTTGACAACATATTTCCGTTAGAAAATAAAATTAAAATGTTTAAGTAAGTCAGAGTTTTTGATGCGTCCCTTTGTTGTTCTGTTGGATGCTTCTAGTGTCTAAATGTTTCTACAAAACTCTCATTCACCTGTTTTACAATCGGCTGCCTAGTTTTTGCGTCATCAAAACCATGTTCTACTATACGTTGACTATGTGCTGCTTACAGCGCTCCCTAGAGAACACTTTTTGGTGGTATCTTGCAACTTACAAAATGCAGCGCATTTGGCAAACAAAGCTGCATTGCAATTGCCATCTTTATTAAAGAAATAAAAAACGCGCCGAGTGCATTATTGAGTTATATAAGCACGCGGGAATTTTTAAGAACACGAGAGAAGTGCAGAGAAGCACGAGCCAAATTAAGGCGAGTGCTTTTCGCGCTTCTCGAGTGTTCTTATAAAAATACCCAAGTGCTTATATAACTCATCAATGCAGGAGGGACAAGTTTTTTTATTTCTTTTATAAAATAAAAACGGTTATAATGAACCTTACGTCACGCACGTGCTTTATCGAGTTATAATGAACTCGGTTTAACCAATCATAGCGCGCGCATTTCCTTGAGCATGCCGCATTTTATAATATCAAATATAATAGTGCTGTCGAACGGTTTGTACATGCCCACTAACATTTTTTCTTTTTGACTTTTTGTTTACGTCAGCTCATACACCTTATTCCAAAATGGCGGGCAATTTACTATTCTTTTGTATGCATTTCAATTAGCCCTCTTTGCATCATTTTCGCGTGAAAATTCTGTTGTATTTTGCACATGCTGACGAGGCAACAAGGGCTAATTAACATACATACAAAAGAATAATAAATTGACCATCATTTTGGAATAAGGTGTATTAAATGGGTTCGAAATTCATTATTACATAAATCACTATCATTTAGAAAGATATAAGCTTTTAGCCTGGAAATAACTGGCTGAAAACTGTCGAAACCCCGTCCGCGGTCTCGCGTGTCTGTATAGTTCTTGTATGTTTCAAAAACATCTTCGTTGTAACTCAGGTCCTATAACCACGAACATAAAAAGGCCTTGTTTATGAAAGATCAGCCTTTCCATACAACGAAAAGGCCGTTTTCGTGTTGTTTGCATGACGTCATCCAATCGTTCTTGGCCATTTGAATCAACAGTCTACTGGCGGCAAGCCGAAGCTATACTTTACGTTTGAAGTCACCGGTCTTCCAGTTGGCATTTTAACTTAAAATTTGGCATGAAAAGTATCCCGCGTTTCTTCTTTCCGAAAAGGAAAAGAAAAAGAAAGGCAAAATATGATCTTATAAGCACTGTGAACTTCAATGGATCAACTGAAATGTTGCTTGACCTGCATGCTACACTAATTGTTTAAGGTTTCTTAACACAAGTGCCATGTCGGGTAGGAATTCAGGCGCGGATCCAGACCGGTTTCACCGTTTTACGGAAATCGGTCAGATTGTTAAAAAATTACTCAAAATCGAGGAACAGCAATTTTAGAATATAAAAATCTAAAATGTATATTAGCGCTTAGAGTCTAGGAAAACGGTCAAGTTTTTTCCCGGATCCGCGCCTGGAATTGCTGACGGACTTAATGTTACTGGTAGATACGGGTGTTTATGTCCTTTTATGTACAATATGCATATGGCCAGAAAAGTGGACGGAATAACTTAAACATTAAAAAGCTGTCAAAGGTAACTTTAACCAAGAGCATTTTTGATACAAAAAATGCTTTTATTCTCCACATGGTTTGTTTTCCTTTGTTCTCTTAAAGCTAATAACATTGAATAAACCCCCTCAATCACCAACTTCCTGAAACGTTGGGGACGGCTGTCGTTGTACTGGGGGATAGCGGGGCTGATATTCCCCTAGGGAAATATTCGTTTAATATTCCCCTAGAGGAATATGACAGCATCAAATATTTCCTGCTACACACGATCAGGTCAAACTAAACACGTCAAAATCCTTAATCAGTCATGGCAATAGGACGGTTTAATCAACTCATTGTTACATAACTGACTTGGTTGCAAAACAAGAGAACAAACATTTTAAGACAAAAAATGACATGAAGAACAAAGGTGCCGCCTTAGTTTTGCTTATTTACTTTTACCGTTTATTGTGATGATTTTACACCTTTTTGTCACAAACTGATTATTATTTGCCGGGGGGGGGGGATTCTCTATAATAGCGGAGCTCCATACTCATAGAACCTATGCCCGTCATTTTTCTTTTGTTGTGTTTTTAATAATAGCGGAGAAAACCGTTTGCAAAAGCACTTTTCCCTGCATTTTTCGCGGTTAGCTACCTAAGACAGGGATACTAATTAAGGGACACTGGATCTATTTACCATACCCTTGAAATGAACTTATTGGCAATATCCATGAAAAAACGTTACCACTATCGTCTATTTGAGATATTTTCAGTACCCTTTATTTTCTATACTTCGCCACGCGAGTGAAGTTAGAACTAAAAATCCAAGTCTTGTTTTGTTTGCATAAAATCGCTTTTCAACCTATGTAATGGATGAACAAACACATAAAAATGGACAACAAAATCTTCTTATGTTTAAAAACAAAACGCGTACTATTTATAGCGCTTCGAGGCCGAGCTGTCCTCGATGAAATTCAAGATATCAACATGACTGAATTTGAGCACGTTTTATAAACATTTCTCCAAAACTAACAAGAACACAAAGAAAAAGTTAAACACAAATTGATATCAACATAAATTCCCATCGAAAACTGTAATTTATTTCACCTTTAAGTCCCTCGGCTGCTTGGAAATTCTTTAAAACTCCGCTTCTTCGGTTCTGATATCCGAAGAAGAAACATTGCCCCGTATTGATAAAAACGTATGAAGTTCCTCGAAGCAAGATTTTATCCCGTAAAGCTCTTCTTTTTCCACTAAAGCGGCTATACGGGGAAGCTCCGCACGAAAGGGGTACCTTTTTTTAGACTGAAGGTATATAGAATGGTACGAATTTTTACGTGTTGAAGTATAGAAAAGGGTACTGAAAATATCTCAAATAGACGCTAGTGGCAACGTTTTTCCATGGATATCGTTCAATAAGTTCATTTCAAGGGTATAGTAAATAGATCCAGTGTTCCTTTTGTAGGTGTATGAAAGGGGTAGCATTTCTGTTAGAAACGGTATAAAAAAGGGTAAGGGTTACAAAGCTTTGTTGAGCTCCCTTCCCCCAGGAATCTTAGATAAATATAACTGCCTTATCCGACAGGGCATCCTGGAAAATAATCTTGTCCAGGGATGTACTGTAGCAGGCTACCTGTTGCACCCGGATTAAGTTGGATAAAAGCCTCTGGATTAGTAAAGACAGCATCATACCACCTGGTTTGCACCGCCAACCACCACTGGATATAAAATACCCACGAAAAATAAAGCACCGGTCGCCACTCATCAATTCCGATTGGAACAAAAAAACCATCCGAGCATCCGAACATCCTGGAAAACCGTTTTCTTAATTGCCTTGACTACGTTAATACGAGATCAACCTGCTCCTGGAACCCATGTTGTTAAGATTCTGTATAGGGGCTTGCAGGGAAACTTTCTCTCCATGGACCACTTAGACCTATGGAGGGTAAAAGACCCATCAGATCTTTTGTAATCCCACGTCTTAATGCTGCACCACACGGAATTACAGGAAAACCAACTCTTTTCGAGAATCCTGAGTCCTGATTGGGATCCCTGGACCTCCTAGCTTCAGGATCGTCATAGATCACAATGGGTCCACAAAGACAACTTTGAAAAGCTTTGTCTGTTCGCCAAGACCACCTTGCATCCCTGGAAGTCCTAGATTGAAAAGAGTTCCTACATACGTCTTGAATAATTCACCAGAGCAACCAGTATAATTGGCAGTATTGCAGGGGCTTGAGCTGATAAAGCGGAAGTCTTGGTATACCAGATGCACCAGATGATTCCGAACGTGTTGGCAATCGATCTAAGAGAAACCATTGGGACAGCCCAGGAGGTCCAAGCGGAACATGTTTTGCAGGTAGGCAAGATGGCTCTGACCATGTAATATCAATGTCTGTATATGATGGTCGAGGACGGCAGTATAACGGATTTTTCGTTGTATCGAGAACGTATAATCCCTTGTTTTCAGTAACAGAATGCTCAAAATGGAAAGTGATGGTTTATCAGTTGCAAGCTGGCGATTATTTTCAGTAATATTACATTTTTACTAATTGCCCATTTTCCTACTGAAATACGGATAAATCATCTGGATCAATTATTAATCTTAACGCAAATTCTTGATGGATAACTGACCTTGTATTGGCCATTTGACTTCCCACAAACCATCACTTCCTTTGCTAGTCCCATTCCCCTTTGATGATAGTGAGTCCGGGATGCGACTATTGCACGTTTAATTTATACGACCTCGAAAAATCGTGTGAATAGACGGACAAAATCAGACGACTTTTACGTCTTGAAAAAAGACGCACCATTTTCACACCAAGACGACTTGTCCGTCTGGCCACACTGTTCGTCCAAAAACGTTGTCCCTCCCAGTGCCGTGAAAACGTCAACGCATTTAAATAACGCGTACAAACATCGTTTTGATTGTGTTTTAGTGGTCATTATCGCGCTGTTTATCCCATATCACTCCAACATTTTTTTACCATCTATGTATTAAAGAGAATAAGCCAAGTTGATACCTTCCAACAGCTATCAATCTTACGGAACTTTACATCTACAGCATACCGTGACCACACAAATTTCAATGAATATTAGTTTCTAGGCAGCCAGTGTGTGCTTTTCACGGACTAAGACTCTGCAGTCAAATGTTCTAATATTAAGACTAACAAAGCAGTTAATTTTAAGCAGATAAGCAAAATGCATTGCTAAATAAAGATGAATTAGCGCGCTTTTGGCCATCGAAAGCGACGGATGGCAAGTAGGAAATTAATTTTTAAATTGCGCCAGTTCAGTCTGTCAATATTCCATCAAGGTTTTACCCACTTCTGGCTGGTTGCAACTTGAAATTTTACGGAAAACTGGTGATTTCAACAAATGGAAAACTCAAACACAAATGGAAAATAATCACCGAAGAGAAATTTAACTCCAGTTTTCCTTCATTGTCGTTCGTCTTGCTCGGGTGAAACACGGGTTCAATGACGCACCTAAAAACTTACAGCCCGCCTTAAAACTTTTTTATTTAAACTGCCTCGCTTTCGGCCAAGACAAAAGCTCCCAAAATCTCCCAAAATCTTTACTGAATACACTGAAACCCCGTTAAATAAGACCACGTACGGGCCGGGATGGGTCGCATTGATCAGACATGAAAACGCCTGAATTGCGCGAACTTCCTTACGGATAAATGAGTGGCCATTGTAATGAGATATCCTAAGGCGGGTTTAAACTTGACAACCACCTTTTCATAGCTTGTTGGTGGTCGTATTAACGGGGTGCCACCGTCATGTGGTATGTTCTGCAGATTCAAGAGTCTGCAGTGTGGTCATCATTTCAAGCTCTTAACTTTGCAATCTCGGAGCGTTTGGCTTGGTTGAATGTCTGACGTTAACAATTAAGCACCAACACAGTGTTAATGATTAAATAAAACAACCCTCAGAATTCAATTTGTTAGTCTTTTTTTTTTCAATGATGGAATAAACAAATGCGGTTGAAAAAAATATTTTTTATTTTAGTTTCGTTATTACGGAATCTACTCAGTCAGAGCGTTTTTGGCGAGGTATACAATGAAACAACGAAATGGAGAAATTTAGGTGACGTAAGGCAAGTCTGAATTATTTAGAATGGTAACGTCGAATAAAAACAGTGCCTGAAAGAACAAGGCACGCACAATTCCCCGTCAGAAGTCTGCAAGGATCACAAAGGTAAGCATGTCTTCATTTAAGTAAAGACCCAGCTGTTTCAGCTGTATGAGTTGAATCGCATGTTCAGATTCAACGGGAAAATAGTCAAAACATTCAGTCCAGATAAATAGAAACATCCTGATGATGGCCATAACGGAAAACGGAAAGTCAACAAGGCGGAATATTTAAAAAAGCCATGTTTGGTTTCAACAAAAGCCAAACGTAATTTATATCTTATGTAAACGCAGGAAATTCTATATTTGAGTTTAATATAAAGGATAACTCCTATAGCGCTAATAATGATTGTAGCTACAAGTTATTAATCCGTAGTTAAATCACTTTTCATATAATAATTAATATTTATTTGTTTGTGTTTTCTTTTTTCGCTCGGCAGCAAAATGAATCTCCGTCTTATTCTGGGAATTACATTTGTTTTTGCTGGCTTAGTGACCGCCAGATCCACAAAAAAGGCGAAGGGTCATTATCGTGGTGAGTAGAGAAACAATGCTCTGTAAATCAAGAATTCAAACTTTTTCATTTAAATATCCCTGTATATAATCTTTCTCCACGGAGTATGAACATTTGGTCCCAGTTTTTAACGTTTATAAACAGTTGCATCTTTGTAAATGCATGTGTTTAGCTTAAAAGCTAATTCATAGGGAATTGAAGCCAAAGACAGTCTGTCAATTGCCTGTTTTTCCATATCTGTTTAAGGATTTTTAAACGAATATTTCTGTATCTGAGTAATGTATACCAGTATTCTATACCAGTAAAACAGGCCAAAGCCACACTACTGTAGTAAACCTTTGTTTACCAACCAACCGTCGTAAACAGCCCTTCCCTCCACACCCCCAACCTCAGGGATAGTCCTTTGTTTGTATGGTCGTGTGGAATGACTGACATTTTGGCAAAAACGGCCTTGATTTTGCGAACAAGCATGCGTGCCTAGACTTTGCGAACAAGCATGCATTTATTACTGTGTTAAAAAATTAAGAAACGTTTCAGTTATTTTACTCAGCTATGCAAGTTTCATCAAAAATGCTTAAGTCAACTCATTCATGAGGTTAAATATATGCGGCGGTTTCTTTAATAACTCTCCTTTTAAACACAGCGACTGAACAAGTTGATTTTTGAATTCCGCCGGGATCGATTCATTGTTTACGTCTTTTGTGATTGCCAAGGTTGATTTTTTACTTTTGATTTTACGGCACTCAATTGAAAATGGTAGGAAAATAATAATTATATTTTAAAAAATATATACTCTATTCGCTTATTAGTTCTTTGTTCTTTTTCAACAAGTCGCTTGGTTGACGTCGTGGTGGTTTATTATAACCACTAATCAGATGACTCACTGATCGCGTGAACCCTTTAAGATTTAAATAAGCCCGCGGTTTTTGAGAGGGCATACCCTGATTGGCTAAAAGACGACCTCAGTAATTCTGATTGACGATTAAATCGGGTACCTGAAATTGTAAAATGGCACTGCTTTCTTAACTTTTTTTTTTAACTAAGTTCACTAAATTCCAAACGCAATGAAATATTTTAAGCTTATGCCTTTTTCTCCTCAGTTGCAATTATTGCCTTTCATTACTTTTTTCCTTTTTCCATTTTTATAATACCAGTATCCTAGCCTTTTTTAAATTCGCACATGCGTACGAATTATGCGATAAGCGTGTAGTGGGGCGGTCATAGTTTTTGATTATTATATGAGAAATAAGAACTTAGACCGACTACAAAAAACGACAAACTTACTCATGCTTATGACAGAAATGCTATGACGATGTATATTGGAAAGTCGAACCCAAGACGCCCAAGTTAAACTAATTTTCGGAATCGGCTAGAAATAGATATGAATACAGCTCATAAGGTCATTGATGCAACATAAAGGACTTTTCTTTCAAGCGGAATTGTGTCACGTGACATGTTTTCACGTTACATCATAAACAACTGATATTGCAAAGATGATTCGTTTGCATACTCTACACATCGGTGACGTTAATCATCTGAAGATTTTCTATAGTCAACCTTTTTGCTCCAAATGGTGACCAAGATCACAGTTGGTGTAAAAAAAAGAAAAAATTCGTAAACTCAGGCGATTTTTTTTGTCGCACTTTTCGATGCATTTTTTTTTTTGTCTCACGCAAGTTGCATCTTCAAATCGCGTTTGTAAACTAATGGCAATTTCAGTGCGATTCAGTGAGCGCGATTTATCGCGCAATGTCGCAGGGGCCGGATATCGAAAATTTTTTAAACCTGATGGAGTTTGGCGGCGATTTTTCGGAATCGCAGCAAATCCTAGCAAATGTCGCTCCCGAATCGCACAGAAAACGCCGCTAATGTAGTTAATACTTGCGTCAAAAGCCGAGTTGCATTGGAGAGCGCGGTAACTATATCGCATCAAAAATAGCATGATTGTGTTAACGGGCCTTAAGAAATCTCTGCTATGGAGCCCCACCGGTCAATTTAAATTCCAATTTGAATTTGAATGATCACGTTTTAGGACATCATTGGACAGTCCGGCTTAAATTATTACAACCTTTAATTAAAATTTTCAGATGAAATATAAAGTTAATAGCGATTTGTAAACCGTTGCAAAAGGTGAAACCTCTGTAAAAGTGTTGAAGAGAAAACGGGTTTCACTTGAAGCAATTTTAACAGTTTTCCGCGGCCTCGTGTGGTTTCTCGTACGTCAATAAAAATTGTCCAAACAAAGTAACTTTCCTTGTGTTTCCTTGTCTACGGAACGAAAGCAAAACATAAATTATTTACAAGGGGAAGATCGTCAGGCTGGTGCAAGATCAAATCCTACTTCTTTCGAGGTAACGAAAATAAAATTTCTAATATTCCAAATATTATTTCCCAGTCGTACTGAAAAAGCACTATAGAGGTGACGTTTGGGCAAAATGTTTTTTAGCTGCTCTATAGTTTATTTTCTTGAATTTATAACGACGTTGTTTTATCTATGGAAATAATACACTAAAACTAAACAAAGGAGGATACAGTCTGACATCGACCTCTTCTGCCACATGGTGGGGCATTGTTTAGTGTATCAGGCAAAGACAGGTACCTGTTCAGTTTAACTTGTTAATTTACTTTACACCGCCAAAACGTTGTTTACGATTTTGAAAGCAAATCAAGCTAAGTTGGAACGAGGTTGGCTAAGTTCAACGTTTTAATAAACGGCTGATACACGAATAATCCTGTATACACCAAATTGAAGAAACGTTGACCCGTGTAAAGCATAAACCATGAACGATGAGACCGAATAGGATTCTGGGTAGACAGCATTGGCAAGCTAGTAATATTCCATTTCTTGATAATCAATATGTTTTCTTCGTTTGAGATAATTAAAAGCATGGATTTATGCATCTTGTGTCAATAAAATGTGTATTCTGTGAAAGACGAAGATTAATTTTTCCAACTTCCCAGTAAACCTTTGGGTCGCATCGTTCATGGTTTATGCTTTTCACCCGACAACGTTTCTTCAATTTGGTGTATATTAATTTAACCATCTTTGAATTCTACGCTCGACGTTGAAACCACACTTGTTTTTCTGGGATTAAAATACTCCATAGAATACCTTGTTAACGTTCTTCCTCATATAATTACTCTTTGCTCGAAAAAACCGAGTTTCAAAAGCGATCGTAATACTTTCCAAACAAATCAATCGGAGGCCTTTTTTCAAGAAAGGAACAATACTCAATCCCGACAACTTCGCCCCAAAGCTTACATGTGCCACAATTTTATAGATCATTAGGAAGTTTAGCGTAAAAGCAAATAGGGTCTCCAGGACTCCGTGGTTTCACTCCAGGGCACCAAGAACAAGGGCCTTCGTTTCTCCTCAACTTCCACCTTGACAATATAATGCCACATACAACATGAAACAAAATCAGTATGTTTCCTAGCTGGCAAATGCTTAACCCTATTCAGCCTGGGCTTTTTTTGAGTTCCTGAGCCTGGGGGGAAGGGGGGCACATTGTCCCCCCCCCCCCCCCCCCCTTCGTAACTTCAAGATCATTAAGGCTATGACAATGAAACCCAGCGGGTACATAGTACTTCCAAAACTGTCTCCTTTGCGGTCCGCACAATGGAACGATGACGTCATATGTCGTAGTTATTAGGTAATTAATTATACGGCCGCCATCTTGGATCCGCCATCTTGGATTTCTGAAATTTTTTAAAACTTCTTAAAAACCGTCCAAATTGACGAAAAATTAATCAAAACCAATAAATAAACGCTAAAAAAAACGTAAAAATACAAAAGTTATACCAATAAACATTGTTTTTCTTCATTCAAAGGTATAAATATGCAAATTTCAGAAAACATGGCTGTCAAAATCTTGTTGCCATGGAAACATCACGTCACGTGATCAAAAAGTTGTCATATGAAATTGTTGCCAGATAAATTTTAGGAAAAGTCACAAAGTTTGATGGCGTTTGAATACATATTAAAGAAGTTATGAATGTTGAAAGTTAGCGCGGGCACTTTGTGCCCCCCCCCCCCCCCCCCCCCCCCTCCCAGGCCGAATAGGGTTAAGAGCGACTGTCTGCAAAAATCGAGCAAAATGTCGGATAGATTTTACAGTTGTGTGCTAAGTACCCTCGCCTTTGAGTGAAAGTGAGGCTTGAGTGGGGCAGGAGTGAGGCTGGAGTTAGTTTTGATTCAAACCTATCTTCTTTTCGTATGCAAGTCATGTTGAGCAAAAACTGATTAGCATGAAACAACATGATACACGCATGAAAAGTAGGCAGGTTTGCATGAAACTAAGGTCAACTTCAGCCTAACTTTCACTCATAGGCCAGGTCACTAAGCAAACAACTGCAAATTAGGTTCGTTAAATCATTTTACCTCATTTTTCTGCTTATAAATAGGCATAAATAAGAAAAGAAACCTGAAATGGTTTGTTTCCGCCAGAAGTGCTTCCGTACGGAGAACAACAAGAAAATTGCCCATTTCCGAGTTGCTCTTAGCCTCCTTTTCAAACCGAGGCCAATTAAGTGCAAAACCATTCATATGGATATAAGTTCTATTTGCAAATGAAAGAAAACTCATTTTCATATGAATGGTTTTGCACCTGGCCTCGGTTTGAAAAGGAGGCTAAGAGCAACTCGGAAATGGGCTATTGCATTTGGTACTATAAACTTCAATAGCGCTACCAAACGAAAGCGCACAGTGCAATTTGGCCTTGTTCAATAACTAGATGATGATTTCAAAGCTTTAGTAAAATCCACTACACTCGCACAAATCCAAAATGGAAGGTAGTGTTGATGATGACATAAGCCCCGTTTAGGAAGACACTTTCTATGCCATAATTTAACATGCGCCATCACTCTACTGTAAATTTCTCTATATTCATGTTATCAGCTATTTATACGTTGGTCTAAAACATACCTTGGAATTGGGGTATTCATAGCAGACAGGATCTAAGGTACTAAATTTTGAGACATAAGGCGCTATAATTTGATATTACCGTGTTCCATTATTTCGCAACAAAATTGTTACTTTATTATTATTACCAACTATAATATTCCATTTCTCTCAAAGTGAAAGGCAAAGTCCAAATGGAGCGGGCTTTGCCTATCCCGACCTTCCAGACCATCCTGAATCACTCTGTCCAGAATATTGCATTGCGTTACTAGAAACCGTTTGAACGCGAACGTCAATTTTCTTATTTTTCTGCGTAACTAAAGCACTTCTGGCAATAACAAACCACGTCAGGCCAGTTTTCTTTCTGTGAGCATCAAATTAGGAGTTAAGACAATTTTTGAAGACCACCCGCGATTGCTTCAGACAGTCGCTCTTTAAAATATGTACTCCTGTTCTTAATGCTTGTTAAGTGCGCCTTTCAAAAATGTTATTCTATTCTATTCCAATCTTTCTGTCATTGTCATAATAGACCCGGGTCATCACAAAAAGGATCAACTCAAGGGGAGTCATCACAAAGATGCAGGCAAAGAGAATTCCGGTAAGCAACACTTTTCTTTCTAACAGAGCCCAGCAATCCCCTCGGCCAGATAGCAAACAAGAACGATGCTTGTCGACTGAAGTACAAGAGTGACAACAATAACACGAGTGTATTCAGTGAAAACTAATGTTTAAAAAGAAAAAAGCCTTCCCATGGCTGCTGGAACAGTCAAGAAAAGCAACTAGGAAAGCAACAACTCTTTACGATTACCGTACGAAGCACCCCATTTTGATCGCTCATTACCACGCTCGGCCTTTTATACAACATAAAATAACACGAACGTCGAAAAAAGTTAAATTTGACGACGCTACGGTTGATGAATATGGGGGACAAAAATTAAATCTATAATTTTCAAATATTGTTTTCCCCGTACGGTCCCTATAAAAACAATTCAGCTTAAGCATTCAACGGAAAAAAACAAGTCTTCTTCCTTTCTGTGTCTACCCTCGGATAAAGCACGGTTTTTCAGCCTATCACGGTGCGCTCGGTTTGCAACGGCTTTTTGCCATTGTTATCCAGGTTCAAAGAAATGCTGTGTATATCCATACGTACAAGATCCTGCCACATCAAAAGCAACAGCCAACTGTACCTGTCCAAACGCCACAGCATCTGCACAGCCAAATGGTAATACTGCAAACCAGACTGGAGGGGGAGTATCTCCACCAACACCAAGACCCGCAGGACAACCAGGACAACCGGGATCTCCTGGAAATCCCGCACAATCACCTGGACAATCAGGACAACCGGGAACTCCTGGGGGGCCCACACCCCCAGGACAACCGGGATCATCTGAACAGCCCGCACCTCAACCGGAACAACCAGGGCAACAGGGATGTCCTGGGGGGGCCGTAGCACCACCGGGTCAACCAGGACAACCGCAATCTCCTGGAGAGCCTGCACCACCACCGGGACAACCAGGACAACCGGGAACTCCTGAGGGTCCCGCACCGCCATCAGAGCAACCAGGACAACCGGGATCTCCTGGGGAACCCGTAGCACCACCGGGACAATCAGGACAACCGGGATCTCCTGGTCCATATGGACAACCCGGAGAACCAGGAATCCCTGGTCCTCCAGGTCCGTGTGGAGCTCCTGGTAGCACTGGTTTCACTGGACCAATCGGACCACCGGGTTCGCCTGGTTCTCCGGGTTTGCCTGAAAAACCTATTCTCCCTCGACCCACTAAACCACCAGGCAGTGAGGGAGAAAAGGGATCCCCAGGGGAATCAGGAAAGCCCGAGGGTAAGAAACAGAAGGGTTCCCCAGAAAATGTCGGTGGCCCTGGAAAGTCCAGCGGTGAGGGAGAGAAGGGCAAACCAGGGATCCAAGGACCCCCCGATGGCAAACCATGCCCTCCAGGTTCACCCAGTGTTACCTGCACTCATTCTTTTACAGCAGGAGTTAAAGTGTCTGTAAAAGCTACTACCGGTTGAAACAGGAGATGTGATGTAAGACAAAATAATGCAAAAATGAAATAATTACTATTTGCAAATAAATACATAGCGAGCAACCAATAAAACAAGACTATTGTAAATATATTTATAAATGGTCCATTCATCAGTTGGCTGAAAATAACTGAAGTAATTTTAATTAGGCCGCATGTTTACTCAAAACTGATCTCATAACTGTCTCTCAAGTATCCCCACCAGATAATCGTACAAGATGACTAATGATTGTCCTTGAGGCAGTAACTCTTTAACTGGCAGCTTTAAAGCACTGAGGCGCGCTCTAAAAAGGGACTTCCTTTTCGATCATCAAACTGTTCAATACAACTAAAGAATATATATAATGTTATTTACCGACCTTGGTCGGTCCGTATAGGAAAAAACTGTGCCCGAGGTCTTGAGTACGGTATTCAAGACCAAAGGCACCGTTTTTCCTTTACGGGCCGACCAAGGCCGGTAAGCAACTTATTTATTTTTTCCTACTTCAATTCTGCGATTTGCCTAGAAAATCTTGATATACTTGTACAGCTTTCCAAGAAATATCTTTACGCGCCGCGTAAAACAAAACTGACACAACGCGTGCAAAACCTTAATTAACTCGGTAATCTTCACAATTTTTCATTCATAGATCAAAAAAATTACTTTGGAAAGTGAACTTATTTCTTTCAGTTTATGTCTCTCGGTAGAATAAACGGCTGCTGTGCTTGCCTCCGGCGGAGGTAGAGAAATGTTCTTGCCTTAACAGCGAAGCCGTGGAAAGCTGAAGCGAAAGCTTAAACTGAGCTATTTTAATATAAAAATCATATTTTCTTAAATGAAAACTTGCAGAATTTAGATAAAAGAAGGTAAAAACTTAGAAATAAAAGCATACAAACCAAGCAATAAACGAGTACGAATTATCTCGTAAAACTCGAACGCAAAATTGCGTGTAAATTTATATTGATAACAAGCCAGTACAAAACTAGAATGACAAATTTAAGCAAAATTTTTTAATGAAAATTCACAGAATCTCGATTAGAAGAAAATCAAAACCCGAAAAGGAAGAACACATGAACTCAAAACCTTTGTAAACAAGTACTTAAGATTGTCTAATTACAGTTATTTTTTTAGGTCACAAATGCCGCTTTGTAAAAAACAACAACAAACGCCGAGCAAACTATAAAATCATATAAAATAAACAAATCATGAAATCCAAACTTCCTCAAACTTGTACTCGCCTTTCGAGGGATAACATTTACGGCTGATTTCTCCTTCCGCTTAGTTTAATCTCTCTTTCTTCGTTGGTTCTTTTTGATACCTCGTTCAAGCGTTAATAAAGTTTTTTCGTGTTTTCGGATCTTTGTCATATATGCCAGCCGATGTCAGCCATGCACGGTGAAACTTTGCTGATTTTCTTCATTGTTTTCGTCATTTGTGTCGTTAAATATTTTATCTGGCCAATAAAATTCACTTTAGCTTTGGTAGCTTTCGTCTGGGTCCATATTTAACGAGAAAATTCAATAATACCAGGGCTCATAAGCTTTAAACAACGGAGTCACAATCGTGATTATCATGCTACGACGCAACCGGCCGGGCGAAATCGTTGAGTGAGCAATCAAGATCGTAAATTTCCGCCCGCTTCCGGAACCAATCATATTGCAGGATTCGCAGAATTCCGCCCGCTATAAGAACCTTTCCTTTTCTAATTAAAGAAAAGAAACGATCATTATCATCGTCATTATCACGTGGAGCACAAGGTCGAAACGAGATCACTCCATCAGTCTCGATCTTTAGCAAGCCTAGAAGGTTGACCTCATGTCAATTTCATCACGCTTGAACTCTGAGTCAACAGTACTTTACCGTGTAGTCAATGGGTGTCCCTGGTGCCTTTTGTCCTCAAGTGTCCATCGAATATCAACTCGAGATTTTGAGATTGAGATTTGATGAGATATTCGGACATTTTTCACCAACGCTCGGGTATTTTTCATCAACTCTCTTTCCGAATATTTCATCAAATCCCATAAACTCATACATTGAAGTATTTGTGACGTCACACTGTTCGCCTCTCTTCAGAGCACAATCCACTAATGTTAAAGATGAGAGGCAACATGACACATCCCTTGACTAACACTTGATATTAATACCGCCCGACCTTACTGCTCGCGATTTCAAACATGCCGCGAGAAACCCCTGGTATCCAGGAAAATCTAAACTTTCTTCCAACCATACGGGAAAAGTCAGTATACAATTGCTTTATGACTGTTACAATGTAAAAAGCATTGCCATAAGCCCGAATAAAAGCTAATAAAGTTCAGTACATGTATGTTGTCTCTATTGCATAAGCTGTTCCTTCTGGAGATCCTCAAAGCCGATGTACAGCGCGCCCTCTCTGTGCACTGCACATTAATGTTTTTTGAGTGATAAATATATGCTCCGTTCAACAGCGTCTTTTTATGAACCCAAACTGCTCTCCCCTGCTCCCTTCATAATACCCCATCAATCATATTTTTTTAAGAGCGTCTCATTAGCTGAGGCTGATTCGGGACTGAACGTTCTTATTTTAAAGGCGATTTGAGTCTGAAAAAGTTCTTACAATGTTCGTAAGATAAATTGAAAAGTATTTCAGTAAATCATAGTTCTGAAATAAAATAATTGTCATTAATAGAGATTTAGTCAAACATACAACTGCAAAAACTAAACGATAAGAGGTAGCGACGTTTCGGTGTCTTCATAAATAATATATATAGATAGGCTGAGCCTAAGAGCGTAGCACTTTGAACAAGCTTAACTAAGGTGAAACTTAACTAAGGTGAAAGGTCGGAAGCACAAGAATTAAAATTGACGACAGGGCTATTTTTCAGTTTTAGCAATTCTCAAAAACAGTAAGATGACTTAAGGCTTATTTACCCGACAGTCTCTACAGTACATTTAGACCGTACAAAAGTACGACTACTTTCCGAATAAAATACAGTTGTTGTTTGCCAAAAATTGCTCGACAAACTGATTTGGAAATCAAAATTGCAAAAATACACAAACATATTTGCATAAGGCGACGCGAGTGAAGTCTAAGTCTTGTTTTGTTTCCATAAAATCGCTTTTCAATCTATGTAATGAATGAACAAACACATAAAAATGGACAACACAATCTTCTTTCGACAAATTTGATTCAAATCTCTATTAGTTTATGTTTAAAAGCAAAACGCGTACCATTTTAATATAGTGCATCAAGCTGCCTTCGATGAAATTCAAGAAATCGATACAACTGAAGTTGAGCTCGTTTTAATTAAAATAATTCTCCAAAACTACACAATAACACAAAGAAAAAGTCAATCACAGATTGATATCAACATAAATTCCCATCGAAAAATGTAATCTGTTCAGTTTACCTTTGAGTCCCTCGCTTGCTTGTTAATTCTCTAAATCTACGCTCCTTTGGTTCTGAAATCCGTAATAAAAACAAACATATCTCCCCACATTGAAAAACATATGAAGTTCCTCGAAGCAAGATTTTATCCCAGAAAGCTCTTCTTTTTCTACTAAAGCGGCTTCTGAGTATCCCTTAATTAGTATCCCTGTCTTGAGTAGCAAACTGGGAAAAAATGCAGGGAAATAACGACTTTACTTCTCCGCTGAACACTGACCAGCGAAAGATCCAAACTTATTAAAACATGTTTACCGACGGGTGACGGCTGTGTAGCCGCGCGAAAAACAAAGCCTCAAAGATCCCGGATGTTGATGACGTCATGCGCGCATGTTTTGCGAAGTCATACGCGCCCGCGAGCTAGCCCAACGCGTACGGCGGGTACGGCGTACGGTACACGGCGGGCACACAACGCGCCCGCGAAACATTCCGCTAGCCATGACCATGAAAAATGACGGGCATGGGTTTTATGAGTATGGGCTGCGCAGCCGGGCCTTCGGCCCGGCGAGTGCTCCGCTATTAAGAAAACAGCTTAGGGCGAATTAATTCTGATTGAATATACAGAAAAGGTCTCAGTTCTCTAATTAGAATGATTTCAAACAGAACGCAATCAAACTTGTTTTGGCACTTTTTCAAGACAAAAGAACTGATTGCCAAGGTCTTCCGCCGGACAAATACAGTGTTTGTTTCGGCAGTCAGTGCTTGCCAACAGAAAAAAAAGAGTAATTCTTGTGTTCCTCAATGCGTTTGATACAAATGCCTGAAAGTGCAACCAACATACCCTGCATCGCATAGGTACATTGAAATTTATAGAAGGGATTAACTTCCAAGAGTGCCAAAAATCCCATCCAAAATTTCATTTTGTAGAATGTTGAAAAACTGATAGTACCACGCGAAAGTGCTACCAAAGAGTCTTCATTTAATTAGTCACACATTCAATAAGATTTTGTCGACTAACTAAAAAGTTAGAACTGAAATCAGTTGACTCCGGGAGTGAAAGGGTTGAACGTTTCCTTAATGGGCAATGACACGGGGATTTAGTGTTTTTAGTCAACGCTGTACTAGAACGGTTTTCAATTGAGTATTGAAAGTAATTACACAATTGCTTTGGTTTTGCATTGCTACGCTTTGTGATTGGCTAAAAAATCTCGCGCCACTTTCTCGACCAATCAGAAGTAAAACCAAAACCAATCGTAACTTGCTCGCACGCGTTTTCCCGCGCTTGGCGCCGCCGACGCTGATTTCCCTTTCGTAAACGGTCGATGCCATCATTAGCATTCATTAGTAACCAAGCCTTTTGTAATGGTCGATGCTATTTCTCTCTAGTTTATGCCTGGATTGGGACGAAAGTAGGCTATCATTATTAGATAAAATTGGGCCTAGGTAAAGCGATTATTAGATCTAAGCTAGATTCGCGGTTAGGTAAGATTTAGGGTTAGAGTGACCCGTTATTGATATATATTAAGAAAAGCACCTTTTATAATTAAATTTTTATTGGATCAACCCAGTGGTCTAGTGGTAAGGGAGAGATGTTAGCATGCAGAGGTTCCGGGTTCGATTCTAGGTAATTAATGTGTTTTTCTTTTTCTGATAGGAAAAAAATCTAAAATTGGTGAAAATGGCATCGACCGTTTACGAAAGGGACAATTGCGCCGTCGACATGTATTTGCTTCGAGCTCTGATTGGTTCATTGAATTGTTCATTGTTCATTGAATTGTTCATTGAATTTACGACTGCAGCTGTGATTGGTCAGAGTAATTACTTTGGTTTTGGTTTTACGACACTCAATTAAAAACTGCTTTAAATTGATTCCTAGAAAAGATCGAGGAACAAACCATAAACAGATTTTAAGATTTAGCGATGTTTCCAAGACACAAAAGGATCACTAATCCCGCAGCCAAAATATACTTTTAATAAATAGTTTCAGGGAAATGACTGGGACATTGTTTTAAGGTTTCCGTTTAAGCAAATAACTGCATGTGTTTCAGGCTGCTATCTCCCTGATTTCTATGAACAGGTGAAAATGTGGTCTTCTAAATTGACGTTCAGCAGTAAAATTATTAGTATAAAAAAACGTAATTCAAGCCTAGAATTCACACAGTGTGACTAAATCTCTTAGATAAATGTGAGTGCAATATTTGTTGTATTGTCCTTTTTATCTCCTGTAAGTTAATTTTTAACTTACAGGAGTATAATGTGGTCTAACATGCATTCTTTGTGCATTTTTGTTAGCAAAATTTTTGTTAGATACTATTAATAGACTTTTTAGTGAATTTGTGGGGACATTCTTGTTGCATTTTTGTTAGCACATTTTTGTTAGATGCTATCAATAAGAACACAAGAGTCGAGTGGGATATTTTTTGAAAGCTGTTTAGCGAGCGCACGATTGTGGCCTGACAAAGCCATATATTCATAGGTTGATTTAGTTAACTGAGATTTTAGAGAACGTTAGAAGAGAGAGCAATTTATTTGGCCGTATTTTATCAAAAATTCAAGCTCTCGCTATTTCAATAATTTCAATACAGTGGTTTCTTGACTTGACCTTAATCTAAAAAAATATGCGTGTTAAATTTCATATACACGCAGTTTTGAAAAATGCCTCGGTATATATATTTTTTCAGTTAGGTAACATTCTGTTTAATGTCTCTCGTGCATAGCAATGATTTTTAAGGCGTACGATTACGAATTCTATGTTTTTTTGGGAATATGTTGCTTGAAGCATGTAGGTAATTGTATCGAGCATCAAAACGTGTTACGTAAATGTAATCTTATCTTGACCTAATGTAGACTTTGGTCAGATATTTGGCACGCTGAAGCGCGCTTGGCTAACATCCGGGGCTAACATCCTTTGGGATTGTCAAACTGTCAAACTAGTTGCTTCAGGACATTTGGTATTATTTATAGCACTACGTCCTAAAGAAAAGGAAAAGAGAGTTTGAGGTACGCATTTACAATGATGTTTTGTTGGTCGGGCTTAGCAAAGCAGCCCGACCTATAAATTGGCCGTGTGTCCCTTTTTCCGGGGGGGTGGTAGTTTTATTGTAAGGTATATAGGTATGTGTGGCTGTGAAGGGTATGGTTTTGTATAGGGTAAGGGTTTTAGAGTCCCAGCGGCACATGCTCCCCAAAAAATATATAGAGTATCTCCCCCGGTTTTACGTTAGCGAGATTTTCAAGTGGTTAGTAACCTGCGGGCAAGTTTTTCTGTTTCAAGTGTTTTTGAGATTAAGAATAGATGAATTTCTATGAATTAATTATAAGGCTGGCGCTTTCTCGAATGACTTCACATTTATATCGTGGCGTAGCATTTATGGAAGTGTTGAAAAATCCATTTGAAGTCCACAGATCGGTTTAACTTTCCATACTGAGTTTGAAGTCAAAGACATTGCTTCGCGTATTGACCGTATTCACAGATAAAAATGACCACAAAGTGACGTCATATCACTTGACATAACCAGAACTTCAAGGTCATAAAAGATAGCAAACTCTACTATTTGTGAAACCGGGCTTTAAGCGTACATAAGAAATAAAGAATTCGAAGCATAGCCCCAATAATGTAACTGCTCCACAATCGAAGAATCCATTGACTGTTTTACATTCTTCATTACTGGTGGCGTTACGTCAACGAGTTTTAAAATGCTTATTCTTCTAGACAAGAGATTAAAGATAAGAAATATGATCCTAGGAAGTTAAGATATTGTTCTAGAAAATTCTAGAAAGTTTTGCTTTTAACCCATTGACACCTGAGGATTTTTACGTTTTTGAGTGATTTTCTGCATACACACGCCCCATAGGATTTCGTGACTTCATATTTGGAGTTACCATTGAAAGTGCTGCTGTTCTAAAACACTGAAGGCTCGAGTTTACTGGAAACGTCATTGTGACGATCTCATTTTGCTTGGTTGATTTGCAATAAAGGGTCCAATATGAATTATCTACGATTTTTGGTAAGTTCACAGCCATTTTTCATCTTTAGTAGCTGCCTGGTGAGCATCATTAAGCTTGGAGGTAGTTCAGAGTCCACTTCTCAATGAAGCGAGTTAGGTGTTGTACTTCGTTTACGAATTTGGCTCGTTGCTCGTTGAACTGGAAAAATGGCCGCCTGGAAACGAAGTAGCTTTGGGACTCGACTCTGGATGAATTTCTCGACCTACCGCGGCATATTTTGGAAGTTGCGACCACAGGAGAACACAACAAGCGCGAAATTTCGGCGGTGGGTCAGAGTAGCTGTGGACTTAGTATATATGAAAATTGTGGAGGACGGAATGGACGCTGTCGAAAAATCTGTTTATTTCCCAGCATGCAGTGCGGTGGTGATGTTGAAAATCGAGGCAAGGTGAGTATGCATTAGTATAAGAAGCTGTAGCTAGGCCCGAGCAACGAATAAGAGCAAAAAAATTCACTGCTAAGCTAGGACTAGGACTGAATTTTGCTGTAAATGTTGACGTTTGGGTTTGCCACGATGATTTGAATAAAAAAAACTAAAGGCAAAAACGTGATTTTTTGTTGTTTTTCTATGACGTTAAAAACGGTAATTTTTGTTATTGTCCAAATTCAAACGCTGATATTCTGCAAAAATCGCTGACTTTTTTGTGTTTATTGGGTATCTCAATTTGAAAGACTTTCTAGTCAATGCTCACAACTGCTAGTTAAGGCAATGTTCGCACAATTGAGAAAGTTACAATTTTTTAATGCAGTGGAGTCTTGTACGGGCGGTTACGGGCGGTTCAGGTGTCAATGGGTTAATATATCGACTTATCTCAAATTTAATCGCCGATTCTTCTCAATACCCGTGTTTTTAATAGCCGACATCACTGCTTGTTTTAAATTATACAATGCAAAGAAAATTGATCAGTCTCGATCAGGAAAAGGCTTTCGATCGCGTGAATTACGATTTCTTACAACGCGTGCTACATCGCTTTAACCTGGGACCGCATTTCCGGCGATGGGTTAATTTAAAGTTATTTACACAGACATAACTAAAGTTGTCACGAACAACGGTTGGTTTTCGCCAGCGTTTGTTCTTGAAGGGGGAGTTAGACAGGGCTATCCTTTGTCGCCTCTCATTGTAGCCGAGACGTTAGGCCATTAGCAAGCTATTCGCCGGGAACCGAGCATTGAGGAAATTCAAATCCCAGGCTCGAATAACAAACAGAGCAAAGTGTCACAGTAAGACGATGACACCACACTAATCCTTGCTAATGACTTTTTCTGTTTTAAAATAGCTTTCCCAAGTAGGTTTACGAGGTATTTGTCCCTTGCTATAGATCACTGTTAGGATGTGACAAGTCGCAATTGAAGGGCTCCCTGCAATAACGTCCTCAGTGCGTTTTTGGAAAATTTCCACGGAAATCCTGGATTTTTGGCCTCCAAAGGGACTCACTTGCCAAAATTATGACTGGATCATGTACATATGACTGAAAGGATTTAATCCAGGTCAACAAATCTTCTATCTTCAAACAGAATAATTTTTTATTTTGAAAAGATAAATAGGGTGTCCTGGGAGCCATAGGGTGTCATAGGGGCCCAAAACATTTTCTCAAAGATGTGGATTTTCTTCCCCATTTTGGAGCTGTTTTAAGTACCTTAACAATAATAAATCATTAATTTGACAAAACTGTGCTTTTAAAGGCCTAAAACATACAATTTTAGTGAAAGTTACCAAAAACGCACTCAGGACGTTGTTGCAGGGAGCCCTTCAATTATCTATCTACTTTGCTCGATAATATTGACCCACTGATCTTTGGATAATTTCTCTAATGACACGATCCCGGAGGATTTCATGCCATAGCCATGATTATAATTATTTTATTTCTCTATGTATTTGCTGCACTGTCCTGGCATATACTGTTAGGGTTTCTTTGGCTCAGACTCGTGTTGCAAAATAAATGGCAATCGGCTGAAGTTTATGTTACCGCTGTGGACATATTAGGATCAGTAAATACACTGTAAATAGGCCGTGATTATGTGTCCACAGCCTGCCGCGTGCAAGACTTGTTAGAAAGTGTTTTTTGATCACGGATGTAAGTTTCTATTAAAGATTCAAGAATGAAAATGCAATCATGTGCAGGAGTAATAAGCTCCTATCACGTTCCTATACTGGAATCACGACTTCTTACAGTTAGTTTTAGCTCCTTAGTTTATTCTGTTGTTGAGTAGTGTTTTGGAGCTAGACAAAACTTCCGTTATCTTATCACGGCATTACGATCACTGCATCTAATAGTATATCCTCTGTACGCAAAGAACAGCTTCAATTCACTTGTAGAGTTGCACCAATGTATCTCGAATTCATTGAGACATACACAAGACTAAACTACGTTTCTTTTGTACAACAAGCGTGTAATTCTCGTGAAGTAATGTTGTGCTCCATGCGTTCCATAATAATGCAGTAATTCCATAATAATGGAGATCAAAGTGCCTTTTGGGCTATCTCCTGTAAGTTTTTCCCATCATGCAGTGCTGTCATATTATGTCCGAATAATGTTTTTAGGCTAGACTGTGTGATTTCTTGAGTCAAATTTCTCTTTTATCAATTTTTTGGACGTCATTGAAAATGGTGATGCTCTCCTCTTGTCTTGTTTCTGGAGCAAGTGTTGGTAGTTTTAACTCGTCCGGATTTCCACCTGGTTTACTATGCACCACCACTTATAAAATAATGGCATTCTCGTCATTTTTAACAGAGTGTAACACATGAACATGGTAACAAAATCTCGATTTGTTGTCTGTTCAGAGATTGAACAAGTTTTCTATAACTGTTAATCATTCATACAATTAATTACTAGCTTTTAATTGTCATTTGCTGCAGGAAAAATGCTATCATCTGTTTAAAGATGGTGGCTCTTAGGGAAGTGGTCACAACAAGTGTACTCGACGAGAACCCACCCTGTGTAGGGGTAGGGGGTTACACAAGATACCACCTCTCTAATGGGTCTAATGGACACATTTTTTTTTATTCTGTCTGCATAAAGCTTGCATTGCTAGTAAAATGGCCAAGAATATTTTTATCTTTCTCTCCGTTTTTACTCCTGATAGAATGGGGCTATACGAACAAGACACCATCTTTTTAGGTGGGGCGAGAGGGGGTACATAAAGAGACCACCAGTCTTTTTGTTAAATGGTGGTTCATGTCCGAAAGACCATTTCCGATAGCTATTTCTATCTGAATCTGGGTTGTTTTAATTATGTGTAACAATATCTTCAACAAAAATAATTTATTGTCGAAATAGTAAATTGACATTGTAGAATTTTTTAAGCTAATAATTTTAAGTCAATAATTTAAGTCATCAATAAATGTCAGTGTTATATACAAGCTATGTGATATTTTCTTTTGTGATACTTTATGGTCCCGGAGCAAACGTTATCTTTTAGTTTCCATTCCAGCTTAATTCAATACCTTTCTATGCATACATGTGCATCTCATCGTAAATAAACTTTAGCAATTCTTGTGGGATATGCCAACGGAGGGCAGGCAGGAAAATTTAGCCATCTGCCGACATAGTTCGCAAGGAATTAATGTTTCAGTTTTAGTTTTTGGGTGCATACATAAAGCGTAACGCATTTCGAACAAGCTCGATTTATTTTAAATAATTCGTCATAAAAGTTATAGTGTAAAACCCGTTCTTTATCGCCTAAAGCTTAGAAAATACAATGAAGTGTTTATTTCGAAAATATAAGTGGAAATCATGTACTGTTTTCTTGCAGCAATCCGTTCTCTGCATTAGTCAGCTAACT
Source organism: Dendrophyllia cribrosa (assembly GCA_024195265.1). Lineage (NCBI taxonomy): Eukaryota > Metazoa > Cnidaria > Anthozoa > Scleractinia > Dendrophylliidae > Dendrophyllia > Dendrophyllia cribrosa. Next base: position 35,722,332 of record JAJLRJ010000007.1, on the reverse strand, counting down.
TCATTTCACTCATTGCCGCCATGACATTGCATTAACTGACAAATTGAACATGGCTGATATTGGAAATCAGTTTCTTTCTGCCTCCAATGACAGAGAAAATCGCTTTGGAAAATTCGTTTCCAAAGTCTTCCCACACTGAAACGAATTGACAGAGAATATTCGAGTGACAGTCGAATCTACTTTGAACAAACAACCAAAATGGAGTTACACCCAAGTTTCAGAAAGTGTTTCGTGTACTTTTCATGAGAATTAAACTGAACTCAAAGCTGGCCTTGGAAACTGCTTCTCCGGTCTCAGGAACACTGGAAATAGCATTTCAGAGAGTTTCATTTCAAAAATTTCCCGGGGGAGCATGCCCCCGGACCCCCCTAGACGCTTGCGCCTTCGGCGCTCGGCACAGGAGATTCGCCCCACCAACATTATATTCTGGCGCCGCCCCTGTAATTGTAAGATGGTTGGGTTTACTACGATGAGCTGTGAAGGCGACATCAACAGGGGGCTGGTGTAAAGAAAATTGTAGGGGCAGTTACAACACCGCGGCCAGGCTTCATGCTATCAAGCTACTGTTACATCGCATCTAACTTACTATAGTATTCCTTTCCCTAGTATGGCCTTTCTAGTATTCCTAACACGTATATGCGTCAGGCATTAAAACATATAGACTCGCAAAAAAAATATCATGCAAGCAAATCATGGCAAAAAGAGAAATCCTGCACAGTCTCGAGCCTAGAAAAAAATATTCTGCACCAAAAAATCCCCCCCCCCCCCCCCCCTCAAAAATCTAATGGTCCGTCCCTAACACGACATTACTCCGGTTATACCCATTAATTCCTTATTCCTTTCTTATTAAATTCCTTAACTGATTAGAATAGCTTTCCCGAGTAGACCTTCGAGATATTTGTCCCGTTAGATTACCCTAGGTATATATTAGGGTTTCTTTGGCTCAGAGTCGTGTTGCAAGGTAAATAAGTTAATGTTATCGCTATGAAAATGTTAGGATCAGTAAATTTCTTAGTTCGTGATGCAGTGTTAAAGTCTCTAACGTGCAAGGCTTGTGAAAGAGTGTTTCTTCGTCACGCTGAGATGTATAAGTGTCTAATGTCCAAGAACGAAAATGCCAAAGACGACCACGACAGCTCTAGCAACTATGTTTAGCTCATTTCTGTTCTTGATATAACTGTTTGTTAACAACAGTGACATTCAAGCAAAAGTTAAGATGAGGGGATGAATACTGAGTAAGTTTACAAGAACTAGATTTCCACCTGAAACAGATTTTGACGATAAGATTGATGATGATCTCATTAATGAGAACAGAGAACAAAGTTGTTAAGAATTTTACTTGAAAGGAGAAATGAAACTTCTTCGCAGAATGAAATCTAAATCATTCATTCAGTTATATTTAATAAAAAAGGATCCTGAAAATTACTTGCAGAGAGCTCTTGATGCTTTATATCCCATGTAGAAATGAGATTTCAGCAAATAAAACATGTTATATTTGAAAGAAAAGAAAGGAGAATGTACTCTTACATAAAGTTATGGGAGATCCTGAAAATAAGGAACGTGATCAGTTAGATACTGTACAGGGAACTATTTGGTTGTTTTAACCCATGTTTAGATAACGATCACGACGGGACCAATCTTTTTTAAAGTAATGCTGGAATTTTTTCTACAGCAAATGATAATGAAAAGCTTGTAATTAATCGTATGGATGATAACAGTTATAGAGAACTTGTTCAATCTTTGAACAGAGAACAAATGGCGTTTTTTTACCATATGTTACTCTCTGTTAAAAACGACGAGAATTAATTGACACTTTAAGTAGTGGCGTGGGTTTAGGGAAGGCAACAGTAACACAATGTTTGTATGAAGCTCTTGATAATAAACCAGGTGAAAATCCAGACGAGTTGAAAGTACTGAAACTTGCTCCAGATACAAGACAAGAGGACTGCATAACCATTACCAATAACATGGAAACTTACTTGTCGAAAGAGAAATTGAACTCAAGAAACCACGCACTCTAACCTAAATGTCCAATTGCAACATCAAAAACAATATTCAGACATAATCTGACAGCATTGCATGATGGGGAAAAACTTACAGGAGATAGCCCAAAGGGCACTTTGATTCTTCATGTTCTGGAAACTGAAATTCGGGACACATCTCTCGTTCACTCCAGACAAATCCGTCAGACAATTTCGCCAAACGGTCCAACTTGCAATAGAGTTTGGTAGATGTCAATCAAAGGAAAGCCGTTAACGTCAAATTTCGACCGGATTTCAATTGTACAAGAAAAGAAAAAAGAAAAGTTTTAATACAATCTCATTTGAAGTCAGTTATATTTTAAAGCGAAGATTTTATTCAACATGATAAAAAATTGGCTCTGCGTGTAGCGGCGGCTTTAAGTCCGCCTCAGTGCTATTCATGCATCACTGAGTTTGCAAATTATCACGTGCAGCGAAATTTGAAAGTTTTATTTTAAAAATACAGTCTCTGCAAACGATAGCTTTTCTTTTTGTTTAAACTGGCTCGAAAATCGCTTTTGATTACGTTTTACCTTCTCTTAGTTGGTAAAATTGTAGATCTTTTAGCTCTATTTGCTTGAAATCCTCAGTGTCAGAATCCAAAATAATTTTAACGGCTTTTCTTTGATTGACGTCCACTAAAACTTAACTTTATCCACCTCTTTTGAAGGCGGTGGGTCGCGTGTTGTTGGTAACCGCTGTAATCTTCAATTTGCTAAATAAAACTTTCCTGGTTTCAAATCTTGATCGTTTGTCTCAATTTGTTTAGTTAACTTTGGTTAATTTAGTTGTTGGTTCTCGTCCTTTTTCTGAGGGTTTTCTCCGGGTCTTCCGGTTTTCCTCCCTCCTCAAAAACCAACATTCGATCCGGAAATAGTGGAATTAAGAGCCACCTCGTGCAAGGATTCCACTGAAATTTCTATTCATGTATTTTTAGTCATTTACTCGATAGTTCCTCTTAGTATTTTCTGTCTAAGCTTCTTGATAACAAAATTTATCCTCTAATGGAGTTATTTTACTTGGTAGAGCGAAGTGACCCTGTTTGTGCGGCTGTCTTTGTAAAGGTTAACTAGGGTTAAAATGAGATCCTCTTAAAGGGAGGGTTTCACGGTTCGGCGCATGTGCACAGATTAAAATGCTTTATTCGCTTACTTACCAATTTTATCGGTTAACAAGCCACTCACATTTACTTCAATAATCACATACTATAATTAGTCCAAATAAAGCGAAGGATGACCAAAATTCACAGAAAATTTCAACGGATTACACCAACAAAGTCAACACTGAATAAAACCTTTGACCCGAAGGATTTATTCTACGCTCTGGTGGCTTTCATGGCGCACATTGGTATGTATAATCATCCATTCAATCAGCGACATTTTCACAGGCAAATTTCCCGTCAGAGTTATTTACTCGCTTCCGATTGGTCTAAATAATGAATTTAAATGAGTCTTAAATGGCTTACGACATAGCTTGCACATGCGCCGAACCGTCTGGGTCCATAGTTAACGAGTAAATTCAATAATACCAGGGCTCATAAGCTTTAAACAACGGAGTCACAATCGTGATTATCATGCTACGACGCAACCGGCCGGGCGAAATCGTCGAGTGAGCAATCAAGATCGTAAATTTCCGCCCGCTTCTGGAACCAATCATATTGCAGGATTCGCAGAATTCCGCCCGCTATAAGAACCTTTCCTTTTAAAGAAACGATCATTATCATCATCATTATCACGTGGAGCACAAGGCCGAAACGAGATCACTCCATCAGCCTCGATCTTTAGCAAGCCTGTTGTCCTCATGTCAATTTCATCACGCTTGAACTCTGAGTCAACAGTACTTTACCGTGTAGTCAATGGGTGTCCCTGGTGCCTTTTGTCCTCAAGTGTCCATCGAATATCAACTCGAGATTTGATGAGATATTCGGACATTTTTTATCAACGCTCGGGTATTTTTTATCAACCCTCTTTCCGAATATCTCATCAAATCCCACAAATTCATACATTGAAGTATTTGTGACGTCACACTGTTCGCCTCTCTTCAGAGCACAATCCACTAATGTTAAAGATGAGAGGCAACATGACACATCCCTTGACTAACACTTGATATACCGCCCGACCTTACTGCTCGCGATTTCAAACATGCCGCGAGAAACCCCTGGTATCCAGGATAATCTAAACTTTCTTCCAACCATACGGGAAAAGTCAGTATACAATTGCTTTATGACTGTTACAATGTAAAAAGCATTGCCATAAGCCCGAATAAAAGCTAATAAAGTTCAGTACATGTATGTTGTCTCTATTGCATAAGCTGTTCCTTCTGGAGATCCTCAAAGCCGATGTACAGCGCGCCCTCTCTGTGCACTGCACATTAATGTTTTTTGAGTGATGAATATATGCTCCGTTCAACAGCGTCTTTTTATGAACCCAAACTGCTCTCCCCTGCTCCCTTCATAATACCCCATCAATCATATTTTTTTAAGAGCGTCTCATTAGCTGAGGCTGATTCGGGACTGAACGTTCTTATTTTAAGGGCGACTTGAGCCTGAAAAAGTTCTTACAATGTTCTTAAGTTAAATTGAAAAGTATTTCAATAAATCATAGTTCTGAATAAAAATAATTGTCATTAATAGAGATTTAGTCAAACATACAATTGCAAAAACTAAACGATAAGAGGTAACGACGTTTCGGTGTCTTCATGAATATTAAGAAAACAGCTTAGGGCGAATTGATTCTGATTGATATGAATCTACAGAAATGGTCTCACTTCTCTAACTAGAATGATTTCAAACAGAACACAATCAAACTTGTTTTAGCACTTTTTTAAGACAACAGAACTGATTGCCAAGGTCTTCCGCCGGACAAATACAGTGTTTGTTTCGGCAGTGCTTGCCAACAGAAAAAGAGTAGTTCTTGTGTTCCTCGATGCGTTAATACAAATGCCTGTATAAGTGCAACCAACATAGCCCTGCATCGCATAGGTACATTGAAATTTATAGAAGGGGTTAACCCTTTAACTTCCAAGAGTGCCAAAAATCCCATCCCAAATTTCATTTTGTAGAATATTGAAAAACAGATAGTACCACGCGAAAGTGCTACCAAAGAGGCTTCATTTAATTAGTCACACATTCAATAAGATTTTGTCGACTGACTGAAAAGTTAGAACTACTCAGTTGACTCTGGGAGTGAAAGGGTTAAACGTTTTTGGGTAATAACACGGGGATTTTAGTGTTTTTAGTCAATGCTGTACTAAATATTTGACTTGCCTTTGTCCTTCCACAAAATGCTCTGAGAGAAAAGTATAAATCGATTCCTAGAAAAGATCGAGGAGCAAACCATAATCAGATTTTAAGATTTAGCGATGTTTCCAAGACACAAAAGGATCACTAGAAAAAAAATGGCCAATATTTTCAATTTTCGAGGCTTCCCGCAGCCAAAATATACTTTTAGTAAATAGTTTCAGGGAAATGACTGGGACATTGTTTTAAGGTTTCCGTTTAAGCAAATAACTGCATGTGTTTCAGGGTGCTATCTACCTGATTTCTATGAACAGGTGAAAATGTGGTCTTCTAAATTGACGTTCAGCAGTAAAATTATTAGTAAAAAAACAACGTAAATGAACAAGCCTAGAATTTACTCAGTGTGACTACATCTCTTAGATAAATGTGAGTGCAATATTTGTTGTATCGTCCTTTTACTTCATGTTCTGGAAACTGAAATTCGGGACACATCTCTCGTTCATTCCAGACGAATCCGTCAGACAATTTCGCCAAACGGTCGAACTTGAGTTTGGTGGACGTCAATCAAAGGAAAGCCGTTAACATCAAATTTCGACTGGATTTCAATTGTACAAGAAAAGAAAAAAGAAAAGTTTTAAAACAACCTCATTTGAAGTCAGTTACATTTCACTGGATGAAATAATGGATTCGACCACATTTGGCCCTAGGACAAATATGAGACAAATCTGATGTTACATTTGTCCTGGTCGCAAAGACGACAAATGTGTGACAAATATGTTATCATATTTGTCCCTGATAAATGCAAGACAAATACTGTTTGAATATGAAGCCATATTTAGTTCAAGGACAAATATTAGACAAAATAGACAAATGTGTTGAACGTCATGCGAACCCTATTTCACCCCACGGAGACCTTTTTTTACTCACGTCTCCGCTTGTATGGTCTATTCAGTTTCCCTAGTTTGTATCTCTAGGAAGATCACGCAGATTTGGGCATTTTTTGTCTGGATCGAAAGTGTGATTTTTACTCCATACCCTCCCCATGGAAGGTCATTGGAAATTCCAAGGGGGAGGGGGGACTTAAAAGCCAACATTTTAGAAGCAAAGTATGAAGCTAAACTGGAATTTCCTGAGGGGACGGGGGTGCTAAACAAAAAACCTTCCGTGGGGGAGTATGGATATTTTCTGGAACTGTACAATAAAATTATTGTCTCAATATCTAGCCAAGTTGGTCTACTGTGTCATCGGCAAATTATCAAGCAATGAAGTAACTCAATTAAACTGTACAACCATAAGAGAAATAATTTTTGAGTCCAACTCAGTTCTTACATGTGCATGCCTTGTACATGTAGTAAGCAATACAAGAGCTACATGTAGGTGATGCACAATTTCAAAAATAATCAGAATAAACTTAAGGTTTCAAAATCAGCCAGATACAAGGTCCATTTAGCAATCATGATCAACATTGATATTCATTTTGTAATTTCTGGCTAAAAATAACCATACAGTGGTTGGGTGTACAATGTCTGTGATAAATTTGGCACCTGAAAACACTATTCCATGATCATTTCCAGTAACATTAGCAGGCTGTTAATTTGTCTGTTTGTAAAGGCCCTGTCACACTATTGCGTATGAGAGAAACGTATGAGTTGCGTATGAAAATTCATAAAATAATTTTCATACGCACAAAATGACCCGCGTACTTGACCTATGAGTAACGTGCCTCTAGCGTAACTCTTGCGTATTCAGCGTATGCCTAGCGTATGCTTAGCCAATAAACCATACGTCCGAATACGCACAAAATTTTTAAGCATGCTTAAAAAAAAATTCTGCCTCGCCGTATGCCAGCGCATGCCACCGTATGCGACCGTGCTTGAAACGTATACAACCTATGCCTAACGTACCCCTAGCGTATACATGTACCAGCGTATGAGTGATATTTTTCATACGCTGGCATACGCTAGTACGATACGCAATAGTATGACAGGGCCATAAAGTACATGTAAATGTGCACCTCATCTGTGCATAGTTCACTAAGGAACCAAAATAAGAACCAACCAGATTCTGAATATCATCATGTACAATAAAGAGCTAATGGCATATTCATCATTGTCTGTGACTTCTTAGAATCTGTTTTCATTTTGTTCCGATTTCACTTTTCTGTTTGCTTTGCAGCCTTCAAATTGCTGAAAAAAAGTGCCAGATTTTTTTTCTGAAGTGGTCATTACTTTGGAGAAAATTGCTATGGATACAGGCATGCTTTCCCTAATGTTCAATGCTTTTGTATCTTCTTTGAGACCACTACATGTATATGTTGTAGTTAATTTTTTATCTCAGGTAATTTTTATTTTCCATTGTTTTTGGGTATGGTAATATATGCTAATGAATTTGAAACAAAGGAAAAACAAAAATTACCTGAAATAAAATTAACTACAACATATAAAAAAATAATAAAAATAATGATAAACAGAAAATCAAGAACCATAAAATTACTTTGTTAGCCTGAAGAAAATAGAGCACTGAAGATGCTTCGATCTAGTAATCTATTCAGTGCTCAGTTTTGGATGAGGTTTGAAAGCAAAACGAGAGTCACAAAGGACAGATACCCGTATGCCACCAGCCCTTCAACTAAAGGTAAACTTATATGAATATTGTTAATAGTATAGAAAGGTTATCACAAGTAAATTTTCCTTTCAAGGGGCAAAACAAAGAGAACATTTTCCCTCTTCCATTGTTGGGGAAATCCAACAAAATGTTGTGGGGTGACCTATGCTACAATGGATTAGCATAGGATCCCATGCATGCTATGAAAACCAGATGCAATTCCAGATGTCAAGTCCCATGTTGTTTTTTAAGTACAGTGCTCAGTCAAGTTTAACCCTTATTTTTGGGTGTGTGTTGACCACCAACAACCTTCCTTGTAGTTGTTTATAGGTACTTATTTAGTTGGATGTTATTTCTTGCAGAAACTCAAGTCTCGTCGAGTAACCCTCAGGCAGTCTTCATACACTGAAGCCAAAAAAAAGAGGTTGGAAGAAGTCATTTCGATTGAGTACATGTCCCCAGAAGAAAGCGAATACGAGTCAAATGAAGAGGGAGGAGAGCGCACAATGAACAAACTAGTGATAAGACGTTTTGAGTGGCGATCTGAAGAACTAACGAGAGAGTTTCAAAGTCTGGACAGAAAAGCCAACAGAGCCAGAAGTGAAAGAGGGCGAAGGATGATGGTGAAACGTGAGGAGGGAGGCTTTCTTCCAAACACCCTCCATTGTTATCCCAAGTCTGCACCAGCTTGGGCCCTTTGTGTACAGTTGCAAGCTGAACCAAATATTAGACCTAGCTAGATGATGAACCAATTTTCTTTAGTTCTAGGGTGGTTTTCAATTGAGTGTCATAAAACCAGAACCAAAGCAGTTGCAATGGCCAATCATAAAAGTGGAAAACAACACAATGATCCAATGGGGACTCAAAGCAAATGCACACGATTGGTGTCAAGCATGGGAAAACTCACATGACCAAGTTGCTATTGGTTTAGGTTTTGCATCTGATTTGAATAGGTGGCGTGAGTTTTACAAACCAATTACAGAGTGTACGTACACTGTAGTAAAGCAAAACCAAAGCAATTCCAGATTTACTTTTGATCCTCAATTGAAAACCACTTTAAAATAGTTTGTGCTTATCACTGCAAAGTTTTATGATAAGATGAACTGTGAAGTGCATATGATCATGAGGCTAGATCTCGCTACTGGTGGTTTGTTTAAATTAACTACAGCTGTAAGTCCTCTAGTAAACTATTTGAGACAAGATAAAAACATTCAGAAATATTAGAAGATCATAATTATAATGTACACAAGGATGGATGGTCATAATTTAACCAACAAGATGACAACAGCCTTGTGGTGTCACAAAAAAGGTTAGGACAGTTTGTGCACAAACATGATTTATGATGCTAAGAACTCATCCAGTTGGTGCTTTGTCATGAATGTACATTGTAGAGCTGAGTTTCCGTCGCAGTATATTCTGTAGAAATTTAAGTGTGGAGCTTGCTCTATCATTCTTTTAAATAGTCAAAGACCACCCAAAAGTAGCCTGATCTATCCTATAGGTCCATTTGAAGCCAGTGTAAGAAATTCCTTGCAGTCTTGTTTTCCTAGTGTAAATTTGGCTTAAGATTGCTGTTTTTCATTTGCTTGGTTCTGTTGGTCAGTCAATTTCTTAAATTTATTTTGAAAAAGAGAATTCATGACTTGATTACTGTAGAAAAAAAGGTACTTGGCACTGGTGTAAATAAATCAAGTAAGGTTTAATGTAACTTTGAATCAATAATTTGTAAATGTCTATAATGTTTTGTAGCCTTATAATTTTTGGTAAACCTTTCCTTTATTTAAACTAAATTGTTGTTAACAACACTTTTTAATGAGAGTTATAGTTAAATAGAGTTATATAGTCTGTGATAGATTTGGTATTTCAATAGTGTTATAATATTTTTATTGTAAAAAAAATATGCAAGAATTTTAGGTTTAATTGCAAATAAAACAGTTGTCAACCTACTTTCATGTGTTGAATTTCTTTTTGACTAACTGGCACTCATCATTTCGTGTGAATGTATATGGAAGTTTTAAGGGTATAAGCTGAAAAATTTACCATTAACTTCAATTTAATTAAAATATGTTAGTTTTTTAAGACAAGATCACAGATACTATACTTTAATTAGTGTCATGAAACAACGCAAAAAGGCAGGGCAGAATTTTGTTAAAGGAAGTTAAGTGTACCCCAAAATTTGAAAAGCCCATATGCCCCTGAAAATTAAAATAATTGAAGATGACATTTGCTCCGCATTTGTCCTTTCAAATGTTGTCTTTAAACACGTTTGTCTGCATTTGAACGGAACAAATGAGACATTTGTCTTGCATTTACATCATATTTGTCCATGTTTGTCACTAGAGCAAATGCATCATTATCCTATTTATCCTCAGGATAAATACCATATTTGTCTCTCAATTAAATATGGACAAATATGACAAATGTCATATTTAAACCATATTTACACTGCATTTATCTTATGTCAAATCTGAATTTTCGCCCAGTGTTTTAAAGCGAAGATTTCATTCAACATGATAAAAAATTGGCGCTGCGTGTAGCGGCGGCTTTATGACCCGCCTGCCATTCATGCATCACTGAGTTTGCAAATTATTACGTGCAGCGAAATTTGAAAGTTTTATTTTAAAAATAGTCTCTGCAAACGATAGCTTTTCTTTTTGTTTAACCTGGCTTGAAAATCGATTTTGATTACGTTTTACCTTCTCTTAGTTGGTAAAATTGTAGATCTTTTAGCTCTATTTGCTTGAAATCCTGTCAGAATCCAAAATAATTTGAACGGCATTTCTTTGATTGACGTCCACTAAAACTTAACTTTATCCACCTCTTTTGAAGGCGGTAGGTCGCGTGTTATTGATAACCGCTGTAATCTTCAATTTGCTAAATAAAACTTTCCTGGTTTCAAATCTTGATCGTTTGTCTCAATTTGTATTCTTAACTTTGGTTAATTTAGTTGTTGGTTCTCGTCCTTTTTCTGAGGGTTTTCTCCGGGTCTTCCGGTTTTCTTCCCTCCACAAAAACCAACATTTTCAAATTCCAATTCGATCCGGAAATAGTGGAATTAAGAGCCACCTCGTGCAAGGATTCCACTGAAATTTCTATTCATGTATTTTTAGTCATTTACTCGATAGTTCCTCTTAGTATTTTCTGTCTAAGCTTCTTGATAACAAAATTTATCCTCTCATGGAGTTATTTTACTTGGTAGAGCGAAGTGACCCTGTTTGTGCGGCTGTCTTTGTGAAGGTTAACTAGGGTTAAAATGAGATTAGACCAATTTACAGTTGTCTACTTAGTAACCTGGCGTTTAAATAGAAATGACGTTGAAGTTGATCTTGTTTTGATACAACCAAATTGGGAAAAACCCTGGGAACGAGGTTGGTTTTGATAGAAATCATCGTTCTTTTCCAATGTAAATCATGTTGTTCTTAAGCTAACTAACATGATTTACATATGAAAAGCAGAAAGATTTGTATCAAAACAAAATCAACTCCAGCCTCACTTTCACTCAAAGGCCAGGATAATAAGCACATAACTGTAAAATGGACTATTGACCTTCTAAATGATTTCCATTACACGAAAAATAACAAAAGAAAAAGAATGGGGTGTCTGTAAAACCAGGAATCGACCTGGAACACCCCGGAACACCACCGAAACACCACCGGAACAACCCGGAACACCCTCCGATCACCTGGAACCCACTAACAATAAAATAGATCAAATGCTCTTTTAAAAATATTCTGCAACTGCCCGCCCCAATAAATTACTTTTATTCGGGATTCACATCACCTCACATTTTAAGAAACCGTGCAATATTAGCGTGTAAAACATAAAAAAAAGAAACATGAAAAAAGCAAGTGACAAACTCGAACACCAACCCCGCGGTCTGGCCAGTACCTTACGCATGCGCACATGTCACCCTGGTAGTGCCAGCCATGGACAGCTGTTTCGTCCCAGTTAGGACTCCCTGTGTCTCCTACGCAGCCGTTATTTCTTCACGCAACGCTCCTTTTATCTCGGCAGTTGGTACTTTTTACGCCTGAGTATGAAAGAAACCCATGGCGAAAACCAACTAATCAGTCGGCGTTACACTGAGCTGCTTTTTGAATTTTTCTCACTAGAAAATTTGACTTCTTGAAAAATGCCAATCGTTTTAGTTCTAACTGGCATGAAAATCTTAACAATCTTGATCTGAAATCGGATTGTATAAAAGGAACGTTTACCCTTTGGCCTCCCTGGACTCGAATCCTAAGTGATGTAATGAGTAGTAGGTTAAGTATGAAGTTAACCCCGCGATGGCCTAGGTGCCTAGGTATCTAGGTGCCTAGGTGCCTAGGTGATTACGTATTTTGGTATAGGTAACTTATTAATATGTATTATCAACTGCCTATACCTTTTGTGTTATTCTGAAACAATAGGAACAATAGTCCTGCCCAAACTTGCCCGCTCTATTCCAACTCACTTCAAAACAAAACACAACTGACACAGATATACTTTACAGACATAGAGCAAAACAACATGCCTTGACCAGGACTCGAACCTGGGTTACTGCGGCCACAACGCAGTGTCTTAACCACTAGACCATCAAAGCTGTGGATATTATAACCGGACAAAACTTCAGTATAAGAGGGTTCCGAAACATTCAAGTTTGGAAGCAATAAAATTGCACAGTATAAAAACCGCTTCTTATTCGTATTTACCGCAACATTCTTATAGCCGCTTTATCGCTAGTCTCTATGTCGATTTTCAGTTTCCCAGCCATTTCCAACTTTAAGTTTTAATTTCTTTAACCGTAGCTTCAAAGTTCAAACTTTTAATTATGCGAACTTACACTGAACCAAATTTGCATGAAAAATTAGCACCTCGGAAAAATTAACAAAGCAGCCAATAACATGCGCGTGCTAAAACAATAAACCCACACTTTGTTGAGCTCAAACCATATTTATTGATAACAAACAATATTATACAGGCAATTTAAACGCTTAGTTGGAAAGGAAAAGACAGAGTTGGTTTAGTCTTCTTCATCGGGAAGAACTTGTTTGACAAACAATCGATTGAGAAAGAATTTTCGCTTATCGATGGCAAGTTCTGTCGATTCGAGCCAATCAAATCCTTCTGTGTCTTTTAACTCTTGTTGGGTTTGTATAACTTTACGAAAGGTCGAATCTTTCTTCAAAGCACGCATCCATTGTAGATTCTCTAAGAGTATTTTTCTCAGTTCCTTTCTATAAGCAGGAAGCAAGGCATTTTCAGCTTTAATGCGAGCCATGTTATGTGAATCTCCGTTTTGCTCGTATTCATTTATCAAAGCGTTGAATTCGGCTTCGTGGCGACTAAAAGCTTCATCTTGAATACGCGACCAAGGATCTATCGGCTCTTTCTCTTCTTGGGAAGATTCCATTTCTTCGCTAGATTGAGAGCCTTGAGATGACTGTTCGCTTTCTTGCGAGCTTTCGCTTTCGCTTTCTTCGGAATTTCCATTCCCTTGTTGATAGTCGCTCCACATCGTGATCTTTACTGCACAAGTGCTGACAACACACTAAACTAATCTGAGCTGGTTGTGTCTTTCTTTTATATATTTCGATAGAGGCGCGGTTACACGGCAAAATCCTTATGAATTGATTTGTGTTTTGTTTGAGAACAAAATGTTAGAATGAAATATTTTACGGATGTTCCACGAATTCACTATAAGGTCGGATTACAGGCCTGAAGCTTTGTTGGCTTTTTCGGTAGCAAAGGTTTCATCTAAAAACGATTTTGCGTTTGGTTCATCTTCGTGTACGTAAATCCACTTTGTTTTTCCGTTTGAATAATGTCTTAATTTAACTGGCCAGTAATTTCCTCCGCACCAATAGACTGTAGGACTCGGGCGGGGATTGTAAGGATTTCGGGAACTGGTGTACATTTCCGCAAGACCAAACCCTTCTGGCATGGTTTCGAGATGGGGCGCTCCTTCCAAATAATTTCGCCAAACTGGTATACTCGCTTCAGACCAAACAACATCAAACGGTTTCAAAGGTTGAGGTGGAGATTTGTCTACACATTTGGCGGTCTTTACTGAAGGGGTCGCTTCCACTTGTTCTTCTGATTTCGAGGATTTGTTAATGCTAGGGTAGCGCCGGCAGGAATCGAAGATGTCGGTCAATACTTGTTTATTTCCCGGTGTGTCTGGTCGGTTGTCAACAAATATATAGCCAAAAGCTCTCTCCGTTTCTTGATAATAGGCTGTCATGAATCGCTGGCGATTCTTATCAAACATGCGTTCGGCGACGATTCCGATTTGTTTTCGATCGCTTGGACTTCGGAAAAGTGCCATGTACTGAGCATTCCGACTGATATCCGTGTTGAACTTTCCCTTCGGAAACATGTTTTGCAACAAGAGAATGACACTTGCATTTCGGTGGCGGCCTTGAGTGAACAGACGGGAAACGATAGGGCTATCCGTTGCCTCTGCCATCAGATCGTCAAACACCAGCACGTTGTTAAACTTTGGATTAATTTCCCGGAGGTCATCCTTAAAATTTGGAAGCCCACGAAAAAACTGAATGTCGTTTCCGATGGATGATTTCATAGCTTCGTATCTATCCTGCCATTGACTGTAGTACCACAGAATTCGCCTAGGTTTCTTGGTCTCGTAGCGAATACGATTTTTTGTCAGAATCTGTTCTACAAAGAACGTTTTTCCACATTGTGTGGGACCGACTACAAGCATTGAGAACTTGTGACGAAACATAAATTCCGGGTAAGCTTCGGTTTTCAAGGAAACGTCATGGGTCAATTTTGGTCTCTTGACAATACGGGCGGGTTTCACAGTTTCTTTTACAGAAATGGGGCGTTTTCGTGGTTCAGTTATGTCTCTTGGCACAATCGATTGACAACGATTTACAGCGGATGTAGACTCACTATTCAGTTCCCAGCAAACTCTTGCTTCTTTTAAGACCTCTGACCGTTTTTGTCCAGTTATGTCATGAACAATTTCAAGATGAGAACTCAAGTTAAGCACTCTTGGCTTTTCGCAAAACGGACAATTTCGTGGAAACCTTCTCGGCATGACGACTTGTGTATAATGATGGATTTTAACTGGTGTCAGTTAATATATAGTTTTCGGTGGAATAAAATGATATGGATATAAAAGGGGTAAAGAAAGGGTACAGGGAGGGTACAGGAGGGGTACAGGAGGGGTACAGGGAGGGTACAGGAGGGGTACAGGAGGGGTACAAAAAGGGTACAGGAGGGGTACAGGAGGGGTACAGAAAGGGTACAGGGAGGGTACAGGGAGGGTACAGGAGGGGTACAGGAGGGGTACAGGGAGGGTACAGGAGGGGTACAGGAGGGGTACAGAAAGGGTACAGGAGGGGTACAGGAGGGGTATAGAAAGGGTACAGGAGGGGTACAGGAGGGGTACAGGAAGGGTACAGGAGGGGTACAGGAGGGGTACAGGAGGGGTACAGAAAGGGTACAGGAGGGGTACAGGAGGGGTACAGAAAGGGTACAGGAGGGGTACAGGAAGGGTACAGGAGGGGTACAGGAGGGGTACAGGAGGGGTAGGCGAAATTATTTGGAAGGAGCGCCCCATCTCGAAACCATGCCAGAAGGGTTTGGTCTTGCGGAAATGTACACCAGTTCCCGAAATCCTTACAATCCCCGCCCGAGTCCTACAGTCTATTGGTGCGGAGGAAATTACTGGCCAGTTAAATTAAGACATTATTCAAACGGAAAAACAAAGTGGATTTACGTACACGAAGATGAACCAAACGCAAAATCGTTTTTAGATGAAACCTTTGCTACCGAAAAAGCCAACAAAGCTTCAGGCCTGTAATCCGACCTTATAGTGAATTCGTGGAACATCCGTAAAATATTTCATTCTAACATTTTGTTCTCAAACAAAACACAAATCAATTCATAAGGATTTTGCCGTGTAACCGCGCCTCTATCGAAATATATAAAAGAAAGACACAACCAGCTCAGATTAGTTTAGTGTGTTGTCAGCACTTGTGCAGTAAAGATCACGATGTGGAGCGACTATCAACAAGGGAATGGAAATTCCGAAGAAAGCGAAAGCGAAAGCTCGCAAGAAAGCGAACAGTCATCTCAAGGCTCTCAATCTAGCGAAGAAATGGAATCTTCCCAAGAAGAGAAAGAGCAGATAGATCCTTGGTCGCGTATTCAAGATGAAGCTTTTAGTCGCCACGAAGCCGAATTCAACGCTTTGATAAATGAATACGAGCAAAACGGAGATTCACATAACGTGGCTCGCATTAAAAAGCTGAAAATGCCTTGCTTCCTGCTTATAGAAAGGAACTGAGAAAAATACTCTTAGAGAATCTACAATGGATGCGTGCTTTGAAGAAAGATTCGACCTTTCGTAAAGTTATACAAACCCAACAAGAGTTAAAAGACACAGAGGGATTTGATTGGCTCGAATCGACAGAACTTGCCATCGATAAGCGAAAATTCTTACTCAATCGATTGTTTGTCAAACAAGTTCTTCCCGATGAAGAAGACTAAACCAACTCTGTCTTTTCCTTTCCAACTAAGCGTTTAAATTGCCTGTATAATATTGTTTGTTATCAATAAATATAGTTTGAGCTCAACAAAGTGTGGGTTTATTGTTTTAGCACGCGCATGTTATTGGCTGCTTTGTTAATTTTTCCGAGGTGCTAATTTTTCATGCAAATTTGGTTCAGTGTAAGTTCGCATAATTAAAAGTTTGAACTTTGAAGCTACGGTTAAAGAAATTAAAACTTAAAGTTGGAAATGGCTGGGAAACTGAAAATCGACATAGAGACTAGCGATAAAGCGGCTATAAGAATGTTGCGGTAAATACGAATAAGAAGCGGTTTTTATACTGTGCAATTTTATTGCTTCCAAACTTGAATGTTTCGGAACCCTCTTATACTGAAGTTTTATCCGGTTATAATATCCACAGCTTTGATGGTCTAGTGGTTAAGACACTGCGTTGTGGCCGCAGTAACCCAGGTTCGAGTCCTGGTCAAGGCATGTTGTTTTGCTCTATGTCTGTAAAGTATATCTGTGTCAGTTGTGTTTTGTTTTGAAGTGAGTTGGAATAGAGCGGGCAAGTTTGGGCAGGACTATTGTTCCTATTGTTTCAGAATAACACAAAAGGTATAGGCAGTTGATAATACATATTAATAAGTTACCTATACCAAAATACGTCATCACCTAGGCACCTAGGCCATCGCGGGGTTAACTTCATACTTAACCTACTACTGTAATGCGACTGTAATCCCGGCCTTGAAGTGTGAATTGATTCATTCATTCAATAAAACGGCTAGACTTTACAATACCCGGCCACTGTGAAGTCGCATTACTCATGCATCGCGGCCCGCGGTCCCACGGTGAATGAATAAGTTCAAATTTGTGACACCGCGGTCCGCGGTCCCACGGTATCGTGAATACCGCCTGGTAAAAAGAACGCGGGCTTTGATAAGTCGAAAATATAATTTTTACATTTTTTGGCTATTAAAATTCGGAGTTTAGCGCTGATCTACAAGGGCTCTACATGGAAATGGTTAGCTTTCATTTATTGTTACGGTAACACCATACGCATCTTAAACTTTGTGGGTTAAGCGCTGATCTATAGTGATTAGGGCTAAGAACTAAATCGAAATGGTTAGCTTTCATTTGTTGTTACGGTAACACCATACCAATCTTAACTCATTGCCTTCAGGTCTTTAAAATTTCAGACGAATTCGTCTGATGACGAAAAACACTCGCAAAAAATTGCGTTACTTCCGATTGTCTCCAAATTTGGCCCACAGGAAGTTAATAGATTTAGCTAATTATGTGCCTAGTTCCAGCCCCCATCGTGTTTTGAGCTTCACGCAACGAATTTGTGTCAGACGGCTTCTGCAAAGAATGAAAGCTTGTATCGACGAATTTCAACCAAATACAAGTCAAGCAAAATATTTTAAAGGATTCTGGAGGATAATAGGACAAACAAACGCGAAAATCGACGAAAGAAAACAGTAAGAATCTTTGCTTCAAATTCGCCGAGTAGGCGAGAGTAGGCCAGTCTGGCACACATTCTGTTGAAACGCAGTGAAATCCGTCCCGCTGAGCTTTTTGCCTTCAAAGCCTTGTTTATTTTGATGACTTCTATCAGTGAATTCATGTTTGCTTGTTTTTAACTCGATATTTCGCCGAGAAACTAAAAAATAAAGCAGCTTTTGGAAGTAAATATCGGGTCACGAGGTGACGCTCAAGTCTCAATTATTGGTAGTCGCTCTATATTTTCGACCGATATTCGGTCTTTTTTGCTTAGATATTGAAGGAAAAAAAATATTTCTACTGTATTACATAAAATAGACAACTTTCCTGGCAAAATTACACTCTTAACCGTGGACCGCGGTGGCAGGGAAAACTTATATATCATTATTATTCATCGACTGTGGCACCGCGGACCGCGGTGGCAGGGAAAACTTATACATCATTATTATTCATCGACTGTGGCACCACGGACCGCGGTGGCAGGGAAACCTTATACATCATTATTATTCATCGACTGTGGCACCGTGGACCGCGGTGGCAGGGAAAACTTATACATCATTGACATTATTATTAATAGAAATATTTTTCTTCCACTGCGTGACCGCAGGCCATGTCGCGTAAGTAACGCTTTCTGAGTGGCCGGGTATTGTAAAGTTGCTCCAATAAAACTATTGAGCTGTGGATGCGTTTTTGCTCAGTTTTTATTTTTTTCTAGGTGGATATTTTTTCAAAATTTGTCCAGTTTGCATTAAGGCGTTTTTAACGTTTAGCTTTTACAGATATTTTGTCTCTCCAGCTATTTTAATTGTAAATACTGTATACTAAATTATTGGGGCCGGTTATTTTATTCGGTGTTTATAAACAAAACCGCAGTCGCAATACAACTTTGTTTACTTTAGACAGTGTCAAGAAGGCATTTAGTACAGACTAGAAAAAACACTTATCTATACTTATATACTTATTGACAGTTGTGGAGGTCCATTAATTGTCTGAAACCGCGGTCTAAGTTAGACTAAGTTTATATAACCAGTCCTTAGTATTTCACTACCATTCAGTAGTGCACTCATTATCAACTCATTTCAAATTTTATTACGATGCGAATTTTAAAATACAGAAACATTGTTAAGCCCCTTTCCCACATACACGAATTTTCGTACGGTCGATCACGATTTTGGAATTTTTAAAAATCGCGGTCTACCGTCGCAATTTGCGCGCGAATCACCAAGATGCTGTTGCGGTCGACCACGGCAACGCTACGGTGGTACTACGATGCTACTACGAAGGTGTTACGTTTGTCTAAAAATTTGTTTGTGCTACGATGCACCACGATTTTTTTTGACATGTCAAAAAGAATCGTGGTCTTTTCAGGTGTCGGCACGGTCCATTAAGGCGCACCACGAATTGCTATGGTCGACCACGAATTTCGTCCCGACGCCGGCCACTGCGATTTTTAAAAATTAAAAAATCGTGATCGACCGTACGAAAATTCGTGTATGTGGGCTTTACGGAAGCAAACATCAACAACATTTTCGTTTCCCCGGACACAAATTTTGTTTCGCAGTTTACCTTCATAAGAATCATTTAAATCCGTCGAAGCGAAGAATGTATATTTGTATATTAAAATTAAATATAACCAGTACACGGTTTGAGGGCCACTGTCAGTTATCAGTATTCTTAAATTACATGTACTGTCTAAATTACTTTTGCATGTTCAACCTTTCTTACATACTTTTTTTAAAATACTTACTAGGAAGTAAATTCAGGTTTAATTAACGAACTCATTTCGTGTACAACTTATCCAAACACACAAATTTCTAAGGGTCTGGCCAGGCTAGGAAACACTTCGGTGCAGAAACATTGTTACAGCAGCAGACATTGAAAACATGAAGGTGTTTGTGTATCACTTAAAAAACATTGTCGCTTCCCGGACGCAATTTTTTTTCCTAAATATATATTTGGCAGTTTAGACAGACTAGACCATAAAGATCCTTAAAGTCAGTCGAAGCATAAAAAGTATTTGCATATGTCACGCCAGTTAGAGTTTGATGGCCACTGTTTTGTCAGTACTGATTACTGATTACAATTGATCCAAAATACTCGAGTTTCGAAGGGTCTGTCCAGGCTAGGAACCATTTCGTTGCAGAAACAGTGTCGGAAGGAGGTATGGAAAACACGAGGGTGTTTGTGAGTCAATAAAAAACACTGTCGTTCCCTGGACGCAAATTTTGTTCCCGAAATGTATACTTCGCAGTTTAGCTTTATAAGATTAAATAGGCTACACCATAAGGATCCTTTAAGTCAGTTGAAGCGTAAAAAGCATATTTGCATGTCACAAGTAGAGATATAATATCCAATTATATTATAGTGTTCTCATTTATTTTTTTCCAAATATCATGGGTCAGCCGAAATAACTGCTGCCGGCTCAAATTTTACCAGTTTTGTCGGTTATTTAATTTATTGGCTTTTGTTAATGTTATAGTGTTATATTTTATTAGTTTAGCGTTCGTTTTTTTATGACAGAAAATTACGACTGCAGAACATTACAACTGCTAATAAATGGATACAGCCCGCATTCACTACAGAATGCAAACCTCAACCTTCCTTTTGAGTTTTTTCTTTTTCATTTCAAACCTGAAGCAGTCTGTCCTAATAGTTTGTCCGTGACCATTGTGAAAGACTTGAATTTGACGAACTCCTCAAGTTCCTCAAGCGAAACGTAAACCTGAGTCTTGATGAAAAATAGAAGAAGCAAACGCTTAGTCATAATGGCAGCAAACCAAGCGTACAACACAATTAGTCAAATACACGCCCAAGCCATTGCCCATCTCAGGATCACCTGACAAGGTGTCCTATACCTGGTGTCACCCGTATTTCTCCCTGATTTGACCCAATCACAAACCAACACCACAACGTAAACAATTAAAATTAATTACTTTGAAACTCGTAAATAGCTGTATCTCGCAGAATTGGGTCACATCTTTCCCAGATTTTTGTCAAGAACAGAGAACAGAGGTAAGCAACAAATTTATGTTTTGCCGTTATGCACCTTTACATCGATTTATTTCAAGATGAGAAAATTGTTATCGGTAGCGCAGACAAAATATCATTGACTTGTAGTCAAAACATTGGTCTTATTTTTTTTAACAATATTGCTCTATTGTTTATTAATCTTAACGTTTTTTGTAAATTTGATAGGGTGACCTAGATTTTAATTTTACCAACCAATTTATTGGGCAGAACATTCGTTTCTTTTTCTTTCTTTTGGTCAAGTTGCAGTTGTACAATGAAGAAAGAAATGAGTTTTATTTTTAATTAGCTCGTTTTATTACCCTTATGTTTCAGGCAAAATGTATATGAAAATAGTATTCCTTGTCGTGCTTATAGCTGTGTGTTACACACAAGCTAAATCAACAAAAGGTAAGGTATTTTACTTTAAAATCCAATAAATACAGACGTC
Organism: Dendrophyllia cribrosa; assembly: GCA_024195265.1. Taxonomy (NCBI): domain Eukaryota; kingdom Metazoa; phylum Cnidaria; class Anthozoa; order Scleractinia; family Dendrophylliidae; genus Dendrophyllia; species Dendrophyllia cribrosa. Next base: position 35,701,010 of record JAJLRJ010000007.1, on the reverse strand, counting down.
TATTAAATGAACCAAAAAAATCGTAATTGATCAGAAACATTTACCAGAGTCATTCATGAGAAATAATTTCATATTTAATTTGCTAAATTCAATGTTACTATTTTTCGTTGTGGCCAAGAAGGTGTTTCGCCGGATAAGAGTAAAGTATTGAATACAAATTCAAATTTCAACGAGTTCTGAGTAAGCTTAATAAAGTTTATTCGCGACCATCTTTGGCTAAAAATGGGCTTTGAGTAATAAACAAATAACTGGGTCAAAACCCTAAACTCTAAACAAAAATTGTTTAATGCTTCATAACTCAGCAGGATTTTTTCTTATTATTTTTGTGAAGGTGTGCTAATATATTTTCCTCGTTTCATGCCAGTACAATAAACATTTGTGTTCATACATGTACACTGCTAAAATCGTATCTTGCATCGACAAATAAAGACTAAAACTAAAAAGGTAGAGAAAAAAGGGTCAAAATATATTTTCGCGTCAGAGTCATCGTTATAACCAGCAGACCGTTCATACTTTGATAAGGAAACCTGCTGAATAACAACAAACTGAACAGGTGACCAGTGTTTTAGATGCTGGTAAAAAAAATCCCATTGCTCAGACCTTGTCGAAATAATTTGTTTAACTGGTTCTTCGATAATCAGTTTTCCTTTGATTTAAGTTCCTTTTTATTCTAAAGGCAAAGTTTTAAACGACCAAAACGCCTTTGAAATAGAAACCAGTAATTTCTATTTGTACTATCTTTACTCTTTGTCTTGAATGCCCGAGATAAAACTGACGTTTTGTCCTACAAATGTCTAGATAAACACAAAATGTTGCTTAATTCGTTCCATTATATAAATCCCTGGTATCCTACAGCAGTTGCTAAGAGGTACCAAACTCATTTCTTAGAAATTCTCAGAAGTGATGCGCCCGTTGTATCTATTGTAAAGAGCAGTTTTAAGTCTTTTTGATTGGCCACTCCGAAAAATACCATAATACTCTTTTATGTGCAGGCTCAGCCTTACCGGGATGTAATTATTCAAGTCTCTTTTGTTAGAATGGCACAATAGAATTCAGAGTACATGTAGGAACGCTAGGACGTAGCATTGTGTGTTCGCATACAAATGTGCACCGTATGCAAATTGCCACGAAGTTGAAGCATAGCACGTGCAGTTCGTGCTGAAAACAAAAGAAATCGGAAAAACGAGGCTTACATCAAGCACCACCCAAACATGCACTTCAAAGAGTATTATGGTATTTTTAGTTTCTGGAGTGGGCAATAAGCCATTTCCGAGTTGCCTTTAGCCTCTCCATCAAAGCGAGGCTAGGTGCGAAACCTTTCATATGAAAATGAGTTTTCATTCACATGTAAATAAGTTTTATTTGCATGTGAATGAAAACTCATGAAAGGTTTCGCACCTAGCCTCGCTTTGATAGAGAGGCTAAAGGCAACTCGGAAATGGCCTATTGTAATATTGTCGTAATTCCTAAACATAATGGGCCGGTTATTTAAACGAAGTCTAACTTAGACCGCGGTTTTAGAAAATTAATGGACCTCCATATCTGTTTATAAGTCGGTTATTTCAGGAGATAAATGTTTTTCTAGTCTGTGCTATATACCTACTTGAAATTGGTTACAGTAAATAGAGTTTAAATATTAGGGTTGGCCAGATTGAAATGGGGTTAGACCGCGGTTTTGTTAAACACCGTCTAAACTTCGTTTAAATAACCGGCCCAATGTCTTTCAAGGTGATGGTGGCTGAATGAACTAAAACGATCCAACTCGGCGACGATAGCAATAATGTTAAGAAACTTCTTCAGCTGTTGGAGCACTCGTCAACAAATAACATTTGATTCAAAAGTCAACTGATCGTGAGCCGATACAAATTGAACTACTCACCATTTTTAGTTAGAAATACTTAAAAATTATACGACGCGAAATATTTGGGGGAGGACAAAACTGATAAGAGGGCGAGGATGGGATGGTTTTACCGAGTTAATAGAGGAAGGATCTATTAAGTGATGCACCACAAAAGAACTACCGCAAACTTCATTGTTCTGCCGCATTGGCTCTTTCCCACATAGAATATCGTTGATTTTAAGAATAGAGGAGGGGCTGATGGTTCATAATGATATTTCAGTATAAAAATAAAGAAAATCCATTTGCGTCAAATAAATTTTGGGAAATGTTTGTGCTTAACCAATCAGAATAGCAGAAGACTAGCTAATAATTTTGCTTATTTGATGAAGTTTCCCAAATACAATATCTTTTAAAAATTGCATGTCGTGCGATTGGGTCTCAAATTACTTGAAACCTTAAACTAATTAGACAAAATGCACCTTGAACCTTAACTTTTTAGCGGTTTTCGAGTCTAGGCCAATCAGATCACTTGTTGTAACAATGAAAAAAGTTGACATTCCATCGTGCATTGCGTTTCAGCACTTTCCTTCTTATGCGGATCATTACTTAAGTGTAGATGTAGATGTCAACGGGGATAACTATTCAATTACTATTTCGTCAACAGCAAAACGGTGTTGTCCGTGTTGTCCTCCTCCACCCCCACCCCCACCACCGGTGCAACAGGTTGCCGGACCAATGGGACCAATAGGACCACCAGGATGCTCAGGACCCCCAGGCGCCCCTGGATGCCCCGGATGGAAAGGATGCGGAGGACCCATGGGTCTTCCCGGACCCCCAGGCCCCCCTGGCTCACTCGGTGCACCCGGACCAATGGGACCTAAAGGATGCAGCGGAAATCCCGGTCTTCCTGGATGCCCTGGACTTAAAGGATGCCCCGGATGTAGCGGACCCCCCGGACCTCCCGGTGTACCAGGACCTCAGGGACTTCCCGGAGCCGCTGCCCCTGTCCCCTGTCCACCTCCTCCACCCGCGCCATGCTGTCCTCCTCCCGCATGCTGCAAGTAAATGGCGTGCATTATAATTATGGATTAATCTAATCTGTTCTTTTAATAAACGTTACTTTATGAAACAAACAAAATGGCTGTAGTTTTTTTCAATTTTGTAGTTGTCTTAATTTCTTACAATTCAAAATCCGGTTATTAATGTAACTGAATGTTAATTCAAAATACTACACTGAAATTTAAATAAAACAAAGTCAAAACCTGTTTAATTTTAACTACTCTCGCTAACTCGAAGCAAAAACAAAATTGCTTAAGTTTCCAGTAATTCACTTCAACATTGGTCTTACCCCCGATAACTGTCATAACTCGTTCTGTTCTCGATCTGTTCTGATCGATGCCTTTAAGTTGAAATTCAACAGGCCGATAGTATTAGAAACAATTATCCTTTTCTTCGAAAAAATATTTGCCTCTCGAAATTTTTAGCTGGACTTTTTGAAAACCAAAAATAGCATTTTCGATCCTATCGAAAACGTCAGGCGTAGTTTGTATTGGGTTCGAAAACGTAGTTTACATTTCCGGAGAACCTTTACTTTTTATCTAGTTGTGATCCGAAAATTTGTGGGGTGGCCGATCGACGAGCATCCAGAAAAAAAATTTCGCGAAACAATTCGTTTGGTGCCCACGATCAGTTCGACAACGCGAACCGTTTTGGGTTTCCCCGAAGCATTAAATGTCAAAAGAAATTTCAATACTTTTCTCCATACTATAAATGAAATGCTGAAAATGAAACAAACTCAGAAGGAGATCAATTTCTAGAAGTAATAATGACACAATGTAAAATAAAAAAGAATTAATAACTTGAAAAGGCTATGTCAAGTGTTACGCGATTATCTTTGGTAGCCTTTTTTGTACTCACAGTTCTTCTTATTTTTGTTCCTTCAGCTAAAAGGTGATTTGTTGTTTTTTTAGACCCAACAAGACGTTGCCTCAGAAACCGCTGAAACCCGTAATGCAGCCTCATGAAAAGAAACCTTGAATGTACCCTTATGTGAACTTTAAAAATAACGTTACAAATAAATCTATCATACGAAGAGCGAACGTTTTGTCTTCTTACTGTCATTTTGTCCGTCGTTAAATTTTTTGATCGCTTATACATGTGTTCTAGCTTTGTCGAGTAATAGCGGTCGCTTTTTTTTCAGCAGATCCCATAGACAAGCGGAAATGTATAAACCTTTTCATTCCGAGAGTCAATTAGGGCGACATGTTGTAAAGTTCTAACTTTTGAATCTGCCGATGAAATCCTATGCTGTGACCGTTCAAATCACGCCGGGTCAGCTGCACGCAAAAAGTGATCTTTAAGGAACTACTTTTGTGTTTTTAATTCGATGGAGCTCAAACTTTGCAACATAACAGACACTGCAAGTCCAAACAATCGTATGTTTTTTGTTTTTCGATTTTAACGTTTTTTTGGAGGGAAAATGACGTCATACAACTAACAGCAAAATGGTATTTTCACCATGTGACAAAACTAATGTATGATTTTGAAAGAATATGTTGACACGAATTTAAATATGAAAAAATAATTTTAAAATGATTGTTGATTAAAAAGATATTGCATGTTGAAATTTGCTAAATTTCTAAAAATAGTAACAAAATGGCGGGAATTTCAAAATTCAGATCTTTATATCTTTTAAACCAAACTTACTTTGAATGTTGCCGCGGTGCGGTGAATCAGGACAAGCACAGCTTCGCCGATTATTTTATATACCGATGAACAACGATTCTTTTTAGAGAGAACAAATTCAATCAGTACTTGCAACAAATCAGTAGAATAAAAATATATTTAAAAAAATAGAAACTTCATTACGCCAATTTTCGTTACGACCTTACGCGGATTACTAAAAAACAACCAACTTTGATAAAGATTTCATACGCAATCCGAAGCAACCAAATTTGTAAGCGAGGCCACGAGACAACGTGATATCGAGGTCAAAGTGTATACCAGTTCCCAGCCGACAAAAGGCCCCTGAAAAATCTGCGGGGCGGCTCCGCACACAAGCTCGATTTATTCCGCCTCACAAAATTAGAAGTGTCCTTCGTCAAACGCGATGACATATTTCATTGTGAACATGTGTACTCTGTAAGGATTGTCGCACTGACCAATTAATCGTCTTAGTGTCAATATGTTTTTGCAAAATACTTACGAAATTTGAAAATGTTCGATCGGTGAAATTAAAAAAGTGATACTAAGTATTATAGACTCGGTAGAAGTTTTTTGTATAAGCGTGGGACATTTTGTCAGGTAGTGAATTCGCTAGGAACGTTCTCTTACAGATCTTTATAGTTAATAGCAACATTAAAAGTAGCAGGATTACCGGTTTGTTATTAACCTTAGAACCTTTTCTTCGAATATTAATTTAGTGTACACTAAGCTTTTTCTTATCAATGGTTTTATAACTGTTAAGATGTGGATAATGTAGAACAACAAAAGTTTTCACAAACCTGTCAAAAAAAATGAATGTCAATGGGCAAGCTGAAGCAAGAAGAGCCAGTTTACTTTGGTATGAAAGAATCAATAAATCAATGAATCAATGAATTGACACCTTTTATTTAACGAGCGTTAGAAACACATAACAGTTTGACAAAATCTAAATGTACAAGAATGGAGATCAATAACAATGAATAACTATTTTAAATACTGAAAATACTAAACCTTACAATATTTAAAATATGTTGGAAATATATAAAGACTAAAATTTAAAAGAGGTAAATTTAGTTATCTAAAAAGATGTTTTCGTAAGGCATGTCTATAGGAGGTTATAGAGTCTTTCTTTCAAGTGTTGACAGGTATGTTGTTCCACAGTCTCACTCCTTGAACTTGAAAAGTTTTGTCACTTTCGGTTTCGTGGGTGCAGTGCGAGCAAACCAAATTGGTGTTAGAATGCCTGCCGGTCAGGATCGTCCATTTATGTCCAATATTTATGTAAAATACAGAGCAATGAACTAATATAGCCAGAAACAATGTAAAGGTCTTTTTGAATTGTCTGTCTCATGAAGGTTTTGTTACATGATTATTTAATCTCCAAGATGCTTTGACGTGTTTTTTTTTTGTTCTAACTTGGCCGATAGAGGCAGACTGGACAAGAATTTTAAGAAAAAAAGGCAAATGCTTAACGTAATTTGATAGAAACATTTACTATCGTCTGTTACCAACTGATACTATACAAAGTAGATATTAGTTTATGATAGACCTGTTCGATGTTGCTATCGAAAGATGTCTGCTGCTGACCAACATCTTAAATCTTGATTGGTCGGTAGTCGCTGTCATTACTAACCTGATGACAAGCTCTCGCTCCTACATACATACCCACCAAATCCCAGCCCCCCCCCCCCCCCCCCCCCCCCCCCCCCCCCCCCCCCCCCACTCCGTCAACCTCCGAGCCATGAGGCCGAGCCTGAGCCCGAAAGCTTGCTCGCAGGCGAGGTCATTACCAGTGATCGTCGTGTCATCCGTGAAATTCAGTTGTGACTGAAAATTTGCTTTCATACGAAAGGCTCCGCACACAAGGGGCCTTGCTTTAAAAAAAATAGCCTTAGGCAACATATAGCAAATAAGCTAATCTATTATCTTTGGTCTTTATGTTTTTGTTTTCATTTTGTATCTGTTGATGCAGAAAAAGTACGTGTCAGTTTGAAATAACATGTCCCACTTATTTATCAACAGAATCTTATCTGGGTTGTGAAGGTTTAATTTTGTTCTTTGCTACTTTGTGTCTCTCTGTGTGCAGAACCACTTTATTAAACATGATTCGCCAATTTTGACTCACCCACCTGATGAGTTCGCTTGTCAAGATTTGCCAGTCGTGATTTCTCCGTCATGATTTGCCCATTGTCAAAAAATGGTGAAGGAAATTCACAGATCTTGTTCTTTGTGGATGTTTTTATTTCAGTAAGTGAGTATTTACTCTTTGAGTTCACTTTATTCACAATTGTCGTATCTTGGGAGACTCATGACGGGCGAATCATAGCCAGCAAATCGTGTTAGAAAAGCCTGAGTCTGCACACTGCTATGGTTATAAGCCATGGGTTCCAATAAACACCAGTCGTGTTTATACACAGAGGTGTTCAACAGATAGCGTCAGATTTTTCAATTTTCTTGACAGGTTGAAGAATCTACGGCAGTTGAAGACAGATTATCCAATTTCCCAATTCCAAAGCACTACAGTGGAAGTTCAAAAACTTCCAAGAAAGGTACCACTCTTGCTGTTTTGAACCTTTAATTTTCTTTCGAAATTTTGATATTGATATTTGATTTTAATCTTGTGTTGTTATTTTTTCAGATCGATTAAAATGGATATTAAAATAGCAGTACTGGTGGTGTTGACATCTGCAATTTGTATTTCCAATGCAAAACCTATGGATTCCTTCCGTAAGTTTCTGTCAATTTATTTCAACACAAAATTCTATTTTAGCTAGTTTTATTCCGTTTTCCTTGCGTAGCCTTATTTACACGCAGCACATTAAAACGTTACCATTTATTAAAATACTTTAGTAGGCAACTACACGAGCCTTTTAAAATATATGAAAGATGAGTTCACCATTTCACAAAATAAAAAATTAAGAGCTCAGAAATTTTGTCAACTTGTGGATCTTGAAATTTATTATTAGAGTCGCGATAAGATTAACCTCTTGACGTGAAATGCAACTTTTTTTAGTAAACGAATTGAGTTTATTTCAAAAAATTGACTTTGCTCCAGGATAATGTTAACTTAGTTTTAATCCCAGAAATTGACTAAATTGTCCGCATTCGACAATGAAATGTTTCGGTAGATCAACTTGATGTCCTATCCATTTGATTAAAAAATAAAAAGATCTATAAAATTAATTCTGCCGTTTATTTAGGTTGCACAGGCCTTGCAATAGATATACCAGAATATTCAATGAAGGAATCAGTTGATAGGGACTTAAGGGATTTCTCTGCCAAGGTCATACCTTTTAAATTAGCAACGTATGTTGTTTGACTTTGTTCTACCGTTCGAGTCTGGCAACGAATAGCCTGCGATCAGACCCTCCTATTTGAACTTTGCCCAAGTGTCTCATATGAGCAGCGAAGGCGCGAGGTACGACCCACGAGGGGAGTAGACTATTGAACGAATTCCTGTTATTATGGTCAAGTACCTATGACACTAAAAGCACTTGATATATTATCAACTTAGGACTGATTGGTTAGCAAAACCCAGAATAATTGGGCTATATGCTGTTAAACTCACAATCTGATTGGTTACATGGGGCATTCTACTTTTGGATAGCCCACCCTGGGAGCGCGTGCGTGGTTATTTGTAATGCCGAAAACACATAACAAACTCAGAGAAATTACTGGCCATCACTGTTGAATAGATCCATCGCTGGGTTATGTTAGGGAAATTAAACTGCTTACTCTCGATTTCTATCAGATCGACCCATTTTCTATTTATGGTTTATTTTCTATTTCTGTTTTCGTTGTCAGTAAACAAAGTCTTGAGAAGCAATCCTCTGCCTTGCTCGAAGGCCTGTTGCCAGAAGTGCTGTAGTAACGTTTGTAACAGAGGCTGCATCTTTTCGTGCTGTGCAGCCCGTCTTCCGGGCCCGTATCCCCCTTATCCTCCACCACCTGCTCCATTTCCTCCCCCTACGGCAAAGATAATCCCGGGACCTCCAGGAGCTGAAGGTTTATGTGGATTACCAGGACCTCAGGGACCCGCAGGATGCGCCGGATGTCTTGGTCCCCCCGGACCAGCCGGACCCCCGGGACCACCAGGACGTTAAAAGATGCCAGAGAAACTGATCTGTTTTTAACCCACAAATATTCTGCACCGAACTTTCCAACTTTAAAACATTGCTTTTTCTATCTTATACAGTGTTAATCCAGACTACAATTCTGGCTAATTGGTTTGGAACATTTGGCATTCTTCTCCACCCTGCGCAATTATGATATCCAAGAATAAGACATACATCCTACGTTTAGTGCAATTTATGGACTTCATCATTGTTTAGGGGGTGGGGGGGAAAACATTTTAAGTTAGATGTTAGTGGCACTAATTATCGGTGATTTCTGAAAACGGTGAAGCGTCCCAGTAAACCAAATGGCCAGGATTGTAGCTTTATACAATTATAACGCGGTTGCTTATTTTATTCCTCTGTCAAAAATATAAATAAAAGTATTTTTCCACACCGCCTATCTTTTCTGTAATCTACGGTAGTGCTAAGAAACGTTTTTAAGGGTGATCTTTGTAATTTTCATAACAATATAATAAGCAAATTGTGCCTACACCTACTGAACTATCAATTCAGAACTAAAATACACCACCACTGACTTGGATTCAAACACTAGTGAAGCGCAATAGTTTGAAATACGAACATTTAATCAGCGGAATTTACACAGAAACCACAAATTTGGTGAAATTGATATTGGGTGTGGTATTTGGACAAATTTCTCGGGATATCCTATAGTGATCGTTGGCGCGACTAATACCCCATTTACAACAACTATCAAACATGTTTCAGACTACCTGGAATGGAAATTGTAAGCAATATAGTTCCTTTTAGTAAAGATTTCGCTCCAAATATCACGGGATATTTTTCTAAACCTGTTAAACATTTAAACATGTTTAAGCGTTAGAATAAACAAGGCCAAAGCGAAGGCCAGGTTTCTCTACATGCAACATAGGTGTATTACAGGAGGATATGAGGTGCCATTTTGCTGGTAATAAACACCCTTTCCTCGCATTATCGAACACGCATATAATCATCATCATCAAATGTCCTGTAGGGTGCAATCAAACGTCACTAATTATTCTGGTCTGCTTTGCTCATGCCTAGCTATGAATTACTTTTGGCCAACTCTTTCATATTTCAATATGCCTTAATTTATCTTCTTTTGTGGACCATTGACTCTTTTCCAGGTGTAGCTTCCTGCAGAGTTTGATTGTCACTTTAAATTTCTTCAACCCTTAGTTGAGCCCTACCTTTGACTCTAGAAAACTTTACGCCTTTTCTCTCATTTCTGTAACTAGTTTTGTTTTATTTTAGAAGGTTGTTAGCATCCTCCTAAGCCTAAGTAGGGTCTTCTCACAAGCTGTCCTTCCCTTAGCTACAAAATACATGCTCAGTTTGTATGCCATTGTAGCTCATTTACACAAGTGCATCCAGGGTCAGGTCATGGATGTATGTGCATGCAACAGAACCTATAAAGGGCAAGCATTTCCCATTAAGAAAGGAATGTCTAGTGGCACCAGTGCTTCTAACTGGGACCCTATAACAACCTTTCATTTAAAGCCCGCTCGACCCCCCCCCCCCCCCCTCAAAGTGGTAGTTAGCAATACAATTACGTATACGTCACTCATACCTTACAAAGAATCAAATTTTTTATCACTAGTTTATTCAAAACAGTAATCTGTAGGTTTGGCTGGATTGTGGTCTGTTCAGTATCTGTTCTTGCTTTAGATACAGAAAGGATAAGCCCGCTTTGATGGTGATGACAAGTGCAGGGAAAAATACAAATAAATCGTCACGGACGAATATTGATCGCTATTGCAAACTATACAGCTCGAAGGTCATGTAATTTCATGTAATTATGAAGTTAATGATAAAGGAAACCAATGTCTGGTTAAGTGAATTCGCTACTTCTTTATAATACCAAGCCAATTAACCAGGGCTTGAAGTGAATTTGATCGCATTCAAAGTTCGAATTTTGTCAGTGATAACACCTGTTAAATTCTAGCAGCCTTAACAAAAAGATGTTTATAATTTCAACTTTTGAAACCTGCTTCACAAGAACGTAAATAAGTACGTAAGCATCCAAAAATTCAATAACTTCCCGCCGATCGATCAAACTTAACAAAAGAGGTTTCTGAGGATCGCTCGCTGCCAGGTAAGAACTCATTTTATAGAATTGCATAAAAAACATGGACTTAAAGAAATAAAATGAATGTATCTGAAAGACCAAAAAAATACAAGTAAAAATTAAATGAAACGACAATAGACAATGTCCCAATACAATCTAGAGTTATTAAATACGTTAGTTTCTATTTGACTATAGTCATACTATTTTAAAAAAATTAGATCCCCGATTAACGAATTTATGCTAGCCTATAACTTATGATTTCTATAAAACTGACATTGTCTATATACAACTGAACGTATTACGATTGCACTTGTTCATCATTTGTAGATCATTATTTTCCTGTTGATCGATCACGTTCTATTATATTTCAGTTAAAAATATTTTCTTTTTTAAGGGACTTAGAAACATCGGCAAAAGTAGCTTTTGATTGCTTACTACCATCACGATATTTTTGTTTTCTGACGATTTCTGATATTGAGACCTTTTTTAAGTCCAGTATATAGTGTAATGGTCAACTTTTTTCAATATTGGCTACTAAATCCAATTCTTTCACCCATTATAATGTCCGTAGGGAATGGACAAATAATCTCTCTTCATTGCGGTGAAAACTAGGGAAGTCGTCAATTAGGAATCTAATTTTGCCGTTATTCTACCAAATTCTTATAGTCACTTGTGATTCAAGGTCTGATAATTATATTATTATCAGGCTAGCAGCGAAAAGGTTTGATTGAAACTTAACGAATATGACATCTGACTTTTGTCTTTAGGAAATATCATGGATATTCGGTTAGCTGTTTTATTCACGTTAGGTTTGGCCTACAGCGCCTCTGCATTACACAGTAAGTAAACAAGTATTAGCGACATACATGGGTTAAGTAAGATATTATGCGATTTTTTCTATATAAAATGGGCAGAAGCTTGGGGAAAAACATTTCTGTAATGTTTACAATTCCCAATCCGTTTCTATTCCAGCTATCTGTAGGCAATAACTAACAATCATTTACCGACGTGGACTTTAATAAAGGTGGATATGTTTTAGTATATACCAATCCAGTAGATAGCCATCCCAAAATGGTCACTTTGTTTTTGACAAATAGGAAAATCCAAAATAATGCCCGGAGGTGAATAGCAAGCTTAAGTACTATTCCGAGTTTGAGTAGCCAATTAAAACTCGCGACAAACAGCTTCAGTGTAAAGTCGCACATGAGCCACGGACGACCCACTCGGCCGGAGCTTGACCCGGTTTCTGTAATATGAAACAACTAGGAATATTGCTACTCCCCCCTGGACGGGATGCTAGTCCATCGCAGGGTTACCCTCAGCATTCTGTCGCCGGTACCCATTTATACACCTGGTTGGAGAGAGACAATGTGGAGTAAAGTTTCTTGTCTAAGGAAACAACACGACGGCAGACATCAGGCTCAAACCACCGACCTTCAGGTTGAAAGTCCTACGCGCTAACCACTAGACCACCGCGCCTCCACTAACAGTAACTTGCAACAAAACGGGACAATTATAAGCAGGGGGAATGAAAGCTGGAACGCTGTTTCATTGCTGAAAAATTTATTTTCTTTCTTCAACTGTTGACTGAAAACTGTTCACAAAGTCGGAAATCAAACAAAAACATTATTGACAATTAAAAAGCTCTCCGGCCATTCAATTTTTTCACCGCTCGTTCTGCTTACTACAATTTTCTCTGATTTGAGAGTTCAGATACAACAGAAGAAAAATAATCCGAGTAATTGCACTGTATTAGATACAGAGCGATTTTCAATTTAGTGTCGTAAAACCAAAACCAAAGTAATCACTCTGCCCAAACAAAAAAAAAACGACAATCCTAAGAACCAATCAGGATTCGTAGCAAACACAAGTAGCCTGCTCCAAGCGCGGGAAAACACGTGCGAGCAGTTCATGATTCGTTTTGATTTTACTTCTGATTAGATAAGAAAGTGGCGCACGTTTTTGTGGCCAATCACAACGCATAGTAATGCAAAACCAAAGCTATCCAATTAGATCTGGAAAGTGTCCCCACTTACAGCTGTACTACTCGCGTGCTAAATACCTTTGACACTTAAATAAAGTGAATTATTTTTATTTATTTTGTCGCTAAATTACCTTTCGACACTCAATTGAAAACCGCTCTAATGACGACAAAAACAAGATATATTTGAGGTTATACGATAACTGAAGATAATGTGCGCGCTCTGATTGGTCCATAGCTGTTGACTATTATAAAATAATTTACATGTAAGAGAACAGATCCACCATACATGGGCCCCTTCCAATGAAAATTATCTGTAATCAATTATTATTTCAGTGTCAAACTGCGTGGGGTAGCGTGGTTATTTTAAGACCGATACCTGATTGGTCAGTTTGAATGACGCCATGTCATTTTAAAGTTGGCGCGTTTGCTGATTTTCACACAACACGCGATTTTCCTTCACTGTAAAAACAAAATACCTCCAGTAATGATAAGAGCTATATGATCTCTAAGGAATAGAGGCCGCATGTGATCATTTTCTCTTGCTAGTGTACAAACCGCCGCCGCCCGGTTAGCTCAGTGGTTGAGCTCCGGCCTGCTGAGCGGGAGGTCACTGGTTCAAACCTCGGCCGGACCAACATTAAGGTCTTAAAATAATGTGCTGCCTTTGTAATCACATCTGCAAATGGTATGACATTCTAGTCTCGGATAAGGACGAATAAACCGTAGGTCCCGTCTCACAGCACTCTCTGATCTGTTCTTTTGGGACGTTAAAGATCCCACATCACTGTTCGAAAAGAGCAGGGGGCGTAGACCCCGGTGGTGTGGTAAACCTTGCGGGTTGTGGGATTGGGAAGGGATGGCACCTTGCATGGGACCCACGTGTGTCCCGTTCGTGCCATTCCCTCTGGACTGTATGAGTCCAGAAAAGAAAGAAAGAAAGAAAGTCAACCACATGGAAAATGAAGTTATTATATAAAAGCAAAATAGCACACATTTCTATGGTTTATCGGTGCAATAAACCACTTGGGATGTTGGAATAACACTTCAAAGGCTTGTAAATAACGCACCCTCGTCTCATGGCTTTCATTCTTTTCTCGTTTTCCCGCTCTAACATCCCGCGTGGTTTATTCAGCCGATAAACCACAGTAATTACCTATGTCACTATCAAACTAAACATTACAAACCAGGAAGTGGATCTTAACCATTATCAGTTATAATTAAACACTGAATTTTTAAAAGTGAAAAACACAATAGAATAATTGTTGGTTTCACACTACAAGCTGCGTGTTAGTATATCTCAAGCAAGAGCTTGACGCAAGCGCACTTGAGATTCTTAAGTAACACTTTAGAAAGTAAGGTTCACAGGCGCGCGATGAGAAAGTGCATTGTACTTGAAACATAAGCTGTCAATCACTATATTTTTTGCGCTGCTGCACGTGCCTTTTAGTCTGCTTCTGTTTTCCCATTGGTCAAGTGCCTTCTCAAGTGTGGTGTACTATTATAGACGTTTCCATGGTGACGATTTAGGCAGTTTGTGCACTTTACAAATGTCACGCAAGAGAAAAGGCATAATTATCTGGTAGCTCTGTAAGAGCTTGCTGTAGGATCGTTGTCCACGACTATGGTGTTCTCACGGACGAACTGTAGATAATATTCTTGGTTTATTAAAAGGAAGATTATGAGTGAAATTTGTTTCTCGCAGTGTGCTATCAACTTACGCAGTTGAAAAAGCAACCTGAAAAAAAAATTCAGGAAGATTAAATTCTGGTATTGTCAAAAGCATTGGGTAGGTTTCATTGGTTTTGTAAAAGACCAAATGTTCACAAGGGCTTGGATTTTTATATATTGCACTTGCTTTCTCACAGTGAGCTCGTCCCTGTATCGTACTTGTTCTGTCCGTTATATGGTCGGTCAAAGGGGACAATTTCGACGGACTATCGAACCACTGGTTATTATCTTCGGGTTCTCTTCAAATGGCAAATTGTTTATAACATGTTTGTTCGTTTTCACAGCAAAGCGTGCTGCCTTCCCTTGTGGGGCTTTCTGTAGCGATAAGTGTGCCCCGAATTGTGTAGCAACCTGTTGTGGCAGTCCTCCGCCGCTCCCTGCAGATCCGCTTCCCCCGCCTGTTTCTGCTGGTCCTCTTCCTGCCCCATCTCCCATCTACGGCATTGCTGGCCATCCTGGAGGCCAAGGACCATCAGGAGCAATGGGAGCTCAAGGACCCTCAGGGGCCCCTGGACTCCCAGGACCCCCAGGACCACCCGGACCACCTGGACCTCCGGCACCACCCGGTCCTCCGTCACCATGCTGCGCTGTTCCCCCTCCGGGGAAGTAAACAAGACCGAACAATTTCTATATTGAAGTTGGTGTTTGACTTTTTTTGACGTAGTTTTGTCTATAGAAAGAAATACAAACATTTTAGGATCGAACTCTTTTCATCGGCAGCGCGTAGAAAAAGCCAATTTTTGTTTTAAGTTATTGCAACGACTTATCCCAATAGCATGAATTTGTGAGTTACTTTCTCGCTAATTTTTTTCGCGCTTTTTGTTGTTTTATTTTTTCGTTTTAAGAGAGATATTAATGAAAGGTTAAAACTCGATAACGTTTGAATAGCACAACTTTTATTTTTTTATAACTTGCACTGAAAGGTGTATAGAAAACCAATAAACACGCTATATTCAACATTTGTTTTATTTGGTCCAGTGATCTTGAAGGAGCAACATCATGGTTATTTTGACGATTTTGGGTCAAAACTGTCCCAAATTAAGACTTAAAGGCGAACCTGCGGTATAAAAGGGCAAAGCCCCACGCCGAATCTAATGCAAATGAGCAAGAACAATAGATTTTGCTCATTTGCATGAGTTGGACAGTCCAGCCGCCTTTTATATCGCGGGTTTGGCTTTAATGCCTCTGCCGTACCCTACCGGGGTCAAACGTCCGAGGCGTTTTTCGTTTCATTTAGTTTGATGTAAATCAAACGAAGCACACTTTTGACGCTTATCAAAGGTAAAGTAAAGGTGCTGTCAAATATATCGCTTTGACTTGTACAAAGGTATCTTTGATTCGCCTGTGACTTGCATCAAGATCAAAGGTGATCAAAGCCAACTTTTCGTCCAGTGATACAAGAAATACTTAAAGAACACTAACAGGAAAATATCAGATGAATTTTTGAAGAGATGATCGACCATTCTCACAGTTTTAGTGAGTTTTCCAAGATAAACGCGATAAACTTGGAAAAATTGGCAAGTTGCAATCCATTTCCATCCTAGCCATCTGCAGGCCAAGACACTTATTTTTACTCATAGAACACTAGGAGTAAAAATGCATGGGTTTGTCAGTTTTTAACTGTAAAGTGTCACCCTCGTAAAATAAAGTTATTTATTTATTTATTTATTTATTTATAATTCCAAACAAAACTGGACCAATATTTTTGGGCTTTCACTGATATAAATATCATCAGTGTCTTTTGGGCTTTTTAAAGTAACACTAACAACGGTGACAAAGCCATTTTAACTCAGTGGCAGTCAAGGCTGGTCTGCTGCTATTTCATGATGGTACTTGTTTCAAGTGCCTTTAATACTTATATTAATACACCCGCATTTGTTCAATGATAAAATCTTAACTCAGTAAACTGACAGAAAATAAAGACTTTTTACCCCATCTTATTACATTTCCGGGCAACAACATGTTTCATGCAATAACATGTTTCAGTCCTTTTGTCAACCCAACGAAAATCACTCTTCGTTTCTATCAATTCGTCTGATTTGTGGCGACCCAAGCAATTTGCAAGTAAGCATCCCATTATTATTAAAGCCCCAGTATCACCCAAAATACATTGCACGCCCAATGCCTCGACGATTGAATTTAACGCAGTCGCAAATTCCCGAAAGAGCCAATCACGAGCGAGCTCGTCATTTGAATACAAAAACAAACGACCGCAAAACCGAATGGGTGATACGGGCCTTTAAATGTGACTGTTCATATTTTTCATAGTGCTATTTGCCTTGTCCCTTGGTTGAGATTCTAGGCCATCGTCGCCAGGTCACCTTATAATATGTTTTATGCAGTAGCAGATTTTCTTCATATTTTGCCAGTATTCGTGTTACAAAAAAACAATACTTAATGTGGAGTACAGTTTCTTGTAACAGCACGCAACTCGGGCGGATACCAGGGACTACAGCTATAGCCGATTTCACTGCAGTGTGCGGAGACAGATTTTTCATACATGATTCGCTGGCTATCAAAACTCGTATGGAGGACCATGAAGTTTAACGTGCTATTATAGTTCGAGGAGACTCGACTTGATTGATTTATGATTCTCCCCAGATCAAGGAAGATGAAGGAATTCGCCCATAAAATTGAGATCTAATAGTGAATACTTTCTTCCTGAAATAGAAACATCCACAAAGACCACGATCTGTGAAGTTCTTTTACCACCTTCTCACAATAGGCAAAGAATGACGGGCGAATTACGACTGGCGCATCATGGAGGGCGATTCATAACTGGCTAAATCATGTTTGAAAATAAAACGAGTCTGCAAAATGCACTGAGATTTTTATAGATTATTTTTCATATTTCAGGAAGTCAGTATTCACTCTGTGAACACTGTTTATGTGCGAATTTCCATCGCAGTTTTCATGACGGGCGAATAACCGCCGGCGAATCATTTTTGAAAACTGCCCGGGATTGCACACTGCAGTGAAATCGGCCGTAATAAACATGAATGCCTTACGTTAGGCCCCAGGCAGACTCATTATTTCATATACATCGTCAACGTTTCAAAATGT
Source organism: Dendrophyllia cribrosa (assembly GCA_024195265.1). Lineage (NCBI taxonomy): Eukaryota > Metazoa > Cnidaria > Anthozoa > Scleractinia > Dendrophylliidae > Dendrophyllia > Dendrophyllia cribrosa. The sequence goes on along the minus strand of JAJLRJ010000007.1, from coordinate 35,683,512 downwards.
AACTCCGCGGCCCCCAGATCGTTAACGGTACCTACAGATCACAGCGTCGTTTGACTGCTTTGCATAAAATAATGCCTTTGTAAACTTGGCCAACATGGATCCGAATAAGATAATATGATGCGCTCCTCGCCATTGCGCCCTGAGTGATAAGTGAATGGTTGGCTTGTTACTGCGCTTGAGCACCCAGAAAGGTTGTCTGGCCGACGTCAGCTCTCAAATATGTCTCGCATCACAGGTTCTAGTTATTGATCTTGTCATAGTGAACTGGATAAAGTCATCGGACGACCAAATGCTAAACAGTTTGTTGTGAGAAAAACACCAAGAGGTAAGTCTATTCATTGTTGATAAGCTGCAAACAAACATTTTTTTAATTTTGGTAATTAAGAATGTATTTCAAAATCATAACAACGTTCATTGCTGTTTTGTCAGCAGCGCTGGCTATGTGATATCCATTTTTAAAAAAACAATTAACAAAAGGGGTTTCAACGATTTTTGGTGAAATTAAGTCATCGCCAATGAAACTACACTCTGGATCAGCTTGACTAAAGCTTTTACATATTTTTTAACGCAGTTTCTCTAACAAATAGTTATTTTGATTTTGTTTTGATGAGACTAGTCATGGATATCCGCTTTCTGTTGCTGATCACACTTGGCTTGCTTTGCTCTGCTGGTGCATTTAACAGTAAGTAGTCACAACATTGTCTCACGGTGTATTCGTTTTACAAGCCACAATTCATCGCATGAGCAACTCCTAGTCACTTCAATACCAGTAAAATATGATAGCTTCAGTGAGTGGTTTTAAAAGCCAACAAATTAAATTATATTTTCGGTTATTGTTCCCCGCGTTTTTAAATGAGAGAAAACCTTGGAAAGCAGGAAACCCCCATGTACTCTTGTAGTCCGCAGAACACGGATCAGGTGATGCAGTTCAAAATTTGTAGTTTCTCAATTACTTGTGCAAAACAAAATTAGGAATTTTTTTTCCCAGTTTTGAATTTAGACGCTCCAATAATGTGATGTACTTCCTCCTCCCGGGTCCCGGGTGCCGGGTCCCCGGGTGCCGGGTCCCCGGGTGTGGTGCAAGGTGGTTCTTTCATTCTTTGATCATTCCGATAAAACCTATTGAGCAGTACCTTTCTGTGGTGATGTTTTAGGTCGTTCTAACTATTGACTGAAGTCGTAAAGTATGGCCATTCAAAAAGTGGAAAAAGTTTGCGCTTGCTAAAGTCGTATATCAAGGACATGGGTACGTAATTCTTATCAAAACAGAATTACAAAATAGTTATTTTGGACCTTTTTCTTGTTTCAAAAACTGCCATTGTTGTCTTTTCGTTCCTGTCAGTGTTTACATCTCCAGCAGTTTCACATCCAACAGTTGAGTTGTTATCAATAACTGATATAACTGAGAAGATAAGAACTAACTGGTTATTCTTGATCCATGATGAAATTCTCCTAATAACTATAAAGGTAAGGAGATTTTGTGTATTAAAAAAAATTAACATTGAGTATGATTCGTTGTAGCCAAAAGACAATTAGCCGGAGCAGAGGGATCAATGGGACCAATGGGACCTCCTGGAACAATAGGACAACGGGGACCTACCGGGGATCCCGGACCACCTGGAGCCCCTGGAGCTCCCGGACCTCCTGGTATGCCCGCACCACCCGGTCCACCAAATGGATGCTGTCCTGTCTATGGAAAAAAGAAATAAAGAAATGGATTGCGAATTTAATCAATGGAAATATTTTGGAAGACCAGTCAGTTGTGACATGTTCTATTTTTATTTCTCATCATTTCATATTGAAATTTATTTTATGTAAATAAACTGAATAAAATTTTAAATCAATTAATGTCCTTGGATTTTATTCGTTTTAACCGAAACCTGGTTAAGTACAAGGGGGTTTAGATTCCACCCCCCCCCCCCCCTCCTCCCCCCTCCCACACCCCTTCCTCAACGATGTTTTCTATTTTATGTTCAAGTGGGTCTTGAGATAGCAATTGCTAATTTCACTTCATTTTTTAGACACTTTTTGAAACATTTGGTGCAAATCGGTCACAATGGTACGTGTTTTGCCAAGACGTTACCATCTGGAATAATATCACAGGATTTAAATGCTTTTAATTAAAAATTCCAAAACACAACATCTTATCTTGAAAAGACATCACAGGCTAAGACCATGCGCATGCCATAAGTTTGTTACAATAATCATAACTATGCATATCCTCTTGTTTTGCTTTTATTAACACTCTGGTCGAGTAACTGTTGAAAAAATAAGACGTTTCCATTGGTCAATTATCACAACGCAGTTAAAAATATATATTGTTTCTGCGAGGACAAGGTCAAAAACATGTAACAAAAAAGTTTGATGGACTTAATAGCCATTGTGTTATTTTGCTGTAATAGAAGAAATATAATCTCTATGTAATAATTTTATAGGAGAAAATGTGCAGTCCAACTGAGCTAAATGCTTGAATATTTCGCAACATTGCAGGTCGTTTTCCATTTTACAATAGCAAATATGAATAACATTAAGGAAATTGGTAGATTTCCTGAAATACTATACAATTTATCTTATTTTAAGAACATTGTTAAGTACGTTTTCAGTCTCAAATCACCATAAACTATGTTCAGTCCCGTGTCAACCTCAACTCAAAAAATAGACGTTCTTATAAAAGAATGTAGTGCCTCATCCAGGTTTACTCTTCTGATGTTGTCAGTTGCGTTTCGACCTCAGGCACCGTTAGTAGTGAGAGGGTCAACGTAGGGTTAGCAATTTTCGTGCACCAGTGTGTAGCTGGGCGGAATTGTTCGCGCGAAGTGTAAAGTAATAGCATCTGCTACATGGGCAAGCGTGCGGCTTGCAGGTGAGTGCGGATTTCCTAACACGCGGCGGAAGCTGGACATATTGACAAGAACATTTCTTAAGGTGATAAAACAGTGAGAATTTATGCAATAAAGACCACAAGAACTGGTGATTTGTTTTGTTGAATTGAGCTGACAAGCAAGGTGGTATAATTCAGTGTTTGTTACCTGCAGGAAAGACAAAGGTTATTTCTCGTTTGAATATCCTTAGCAGCGCTGTCTAAAAGTTTTTTATTCAACGCTAATCTTTGATTTAAGCTAAAATCATCGAAGGATTTTAGTTTTTAAATGAGGAAAAGTATTCATACCAAAACAAAAGATAAACTAGAAATGCACTGAGGCATATGATAAATTAATTGTCTACAGTTTTGTTCTATTGGCGTGGTGGTCGATTGTTTCTACTTTAACCGAATTCGCTTTGGTTGGTTTCGCTGGAGTGTCCTTTAAGATTTCCACAGTCTACGGCAGCAAAGGTAATAATTATTGAACAATGTATTTAACAGAGTTCATAGCTGGGTGTCGAACTGAGCCATACTAGAGCACGAAGAGAAAGCATTGTAACCAAATTGAAGCATGACCTGTTCAAAGGAATCCTTCAAAGTGTTTTTCTCTCTAAGCCTAGCAGCGTTTCTTACTTTCCGTGTTCCTAACTAGATGTCCAGAAATCGAGAAAATAAGTTGACCTTCAAGTCCTTCAAGTTCAAGTTCTTCGAGTTCCACTTGGATAGCAGTGTAAGTTTGCGATGAGCTCTTGGCAAAAGCATTTTTATTCAAACTTGTCGCACGGTTATGCACATGCGCATTTGCTAACCTCGCGGCCAAGAATAAAACAAGAAAATAAAATACTAAATTTAATTTTGTAGAATATCGAGAAACAAAGGGAACAAATGAAAGCACTCCTCAGTAGCTTAAGTTAAATGTCACACTTTGACATTTTAATCCCTGGCGTTCAAATAAACTCTAAAATCAATCTACAGATGTGAATCTAGAAGTAGAAGGTTAAATGCTATAAACACCAAAAAAGTATCAAATGATCGCTTAAGAGGAATATTTATTGGCTTCAAAAATTCTCTATCGTTCTGTCATATTCAATGCAACACTTTCCTAATCATGGAGGTCACTAGGGGTAAATAAGTTTCCATTCAATGGAACGCTCTTTGGCCTTGACAAGGTAGTTGGTTTCTGTTTCTGTTTCTGTTTTCTGTTTCTGTTTCTGCCGTCTATGAAACATTTAACGCTTGGACTGCTGTGAACAATGAATAACAACCGGTACCGTGAACGACCGGTCAATAACCCTTAGCTTAATATTCTTACATCATGGGTAAATGACGAGGATTGCTCTCTTGTCCTTTACTCCGCAGCTGAGCAAAATTAACAACAAACAGCGTTCCTGTAGGAAGAGAAAAAGCTGTCGGACAAAGGTACGAGATTGAATTTTTACACTTTCTTGTGTGTTTCTAGTTCTTTAGATGAAGTGACGGCTTTCTTGTCTTTATCTCTCTAGCCAGAAGAGGTTTTAAATTAACTGTGTAGACAAAGAAGCCGGAACTCTTTAAGATCATGAACCATAACGTTAAAGAACCAAAACAATTTTAACCACAGCTTTAATTGGCTTTTGATCAAATAAACGAATGATATTTGTTTCTTCCTATTGCAGGAAAATGGGTCTTAGATATTTCGTATTTTTGGTCCTTCTGGGCCTTACCCTATCCACATTAACTGTGGACGCAAAGTCCCTGAAAGGTAAGTTATTGTTATGGAAAGTGTTTCCAGTTGGAAGTGTTTTAGGATGACTGTAAATCCAAGAGACTTTTACGGTAAAAATGCTCGTAAGCATGTTGTCTGTGTCCTAAAATTCACGTCAACTCCTTTGCCTAGAAAGCGTGTGATTTCAAGATAAATTGGGATTCATTCGGTTACGGTTGGACTGAGTAGGTTAATATTTTATTGCATGGAATAGGCTATATCTAAATACACGTTTGATGCTTATATCTTCGTTTCTTGCATGGGTTGGATAACAATACGATTTCGCAATATAGAGGAAAATAAAAGCATATTTATGAATTTTAGCCCCAAAAATGGCCATTGAAAAAAATATTCCAAATAAAGACAAATCACATTTTCTCCGTGAATTTTACCTGTTATTGTTTTATTCATAACGTTGATAAGGGGTATATAGTTTTGGACTATAAGGCAGATCAAGTGAAGTGGCCTTTTACTTTAAACGACACGAATTAAAATGGGCGGAAAATGTCAACTTTGCTCGCTGCGTTGGCGTCAAGACATATTCCTAGCTTTGTTAGTGTAGTAGTATAGTTACATTCGAAATATAAACTATTTTAAGTGTAGTTGCTGCATTACAAGAAATTTGACTGTTTCATTTATGGTTCAATATCCCATAAAATTACTCCAGGTTTAGGAGTTTTAACGCAGTCATCAAGAAAAGATTACCTGGTTCTGACGAAACCTGCATGTACAGCGATAAACCTGTTCTCCTTTAGCTACACTGATATTTCGTAACTTATAAAATCTCGCATAGATAAGATCAAGTAAAAATTCAAGTCAAAAGAAGGGCCGGTTATTTCAAACAAACTGCCCAAATCTCAAAAGAACCAATTTATTATATTCAAAATCCACAAATTGCAATCTTTTAGTCTTTGATCCACCTGTTGTTCTGTAGCCATACATGTATCTTCATTCCCAGAAAAATGGCTATTAAAAAATGTACAGTTTAATTTGGCCATTGAAATAAAAGCTATTGAGCAGCATTTTTCTCAGTTTTAGATATTCTACAAAAGGAAATTTCGGGATTTTCCTGAATTTTGAATTTGGCTTTTTCAAGTTGTTGTTAGAGTTGAATTATGGTGGTGCAACATCATCGTCTAAAATTACATTACCTCAAAGCCCCTCATAAAAATGTTAGGTTCATATTGTAATGCTGGTCTTTTTTTCTCTCCATTGCTAGCAAAACACCACAAGAAATCACACCACGGTAAGCTACTAAAAGTTCTAATTTCCGCGACAATTCAGCCGAAAGGTAATATTTAACACTCACTCTCATACCCACGTTTCTGGCCCCTACATGTGGATAGGCTGATGGTTTGTCTTTCACGTAGTTTACTTCAGCTTCAGTTCTTCAGTAAACATTATAATAAAATCACTCGCTTGATTAAAATCAGATGTGGACTATGTAGAGCCATTTTTTTTTTTATTTTGCTTTGAAATGCCGTTTCCCAATTCTAGGAATTCATATATATTATTTTGTGATTCATTTATTTTGCGTTATTATGTAATCTTTCTTCAAATAACTGTTATTATAATAGATTTTCGTTCGCGATCTTATTATATTAACATCCACGAAGATTTGGTTTTCTCAACTGAGTTTATAAGGTAAATTGGCCACCGTAAAGAGATTTAAAAGCTGATCTTTCGAGCGCTAGCCCTTTGTCAGAGCGAATATTTAACATCCACTTTGCAAACCCGCATTTTTTCCTCATGTATTCATTTATTGCTTGAAGCCGCCCTTGTAATTGGCTACAAACCTCGCGAAACTTATCTTTACGAAATACGATTTACAAAGATTTAAGGGGGGAGAAACTTAACTACAAGGTGGTTGCTATGGAAGAGTTCCAAACGTCATATAATGAGTTTCTCTACTTCCTCGGCTATGATGTTTGGTCACGTTCATTCTGTTAATGGTGCCATTAAATTTCATAAGTCACAGCCATATTTGGTAAGTCACGTGACCAGAACATAAAAACCCTTAAAACTCAAACATCTTACATTTTTTTCCAATAAAACCAATGTCAACGGCTTAAGAACATCCTAATAAAAAATCTGTAGCATGGATTTGTCAAAATTCACGTAATTGAAAAAGCTATGACGTCATAAAGGTGTATTTTGATACATTTTCTTTAATAACTTTCCTGTTTTTTCGCCTAACGGTAATTCCATGCTACAGATTTTTAAAAAAGTTGAATTGCTTATGATTCGGCAAAAAAATCAGATTTTTATCTCGTTTCCTTTGAGTTTTTACGCTTTTTCATTCTTACGCGCGGTTGGGGACTGGCACTAGTTACGCATGTGCAATGTCGATTTAGTGATGTCTTGTGTTCAGTTTCATAGTTCCCACCACATTAGCAGTTTATGACACGTGAGAAATGCTAACCATGAAATAATGTCCCTAGCAACGACTCCAAAACTGTAGTTAAGTTTCTCCCCCCTTAAAGAAGTTTTCTATAACCAATAAAACCAAAAGTAAACCATTTAATGGCAAGCCCGAGTGAATGAATGCACCCGCAAAGGAAACATGTTATGTACTGGTACATTGATCGGGAAACTAAAATGTGTGAGCTAATTCATGATTAGATTTGGAATTGGTTTCCATCATAAGAGCGGTTTTCAATTGAGTGTCGTAAAGCCAAGACCAAAATAATTCCTCTGGACAATCACAATGAATTAATCAAAGCAAATACATGTGTCCGGCGCTAAGCGTGGGAAAACGCGTGCGAGGAAATCACGATTGGTTTTGGTTTAACTTCTGATTGGTTGAAAAAGTGACGCAATCACCAATCACAAAGCGAAGCAATGCAAAGCCAAAGCAATCGCGAAATTACTTTCGACACTCAATTGAAAACCACTCTATTGTCTAAGTTTCCATACATCTTTAAGCACTTGTCCTCCTTATTAGCGGGGTGAACAAAGACGTTTAAGTTAGTTAATGACATAATAGCAACACTTGGTTTTAAAGTGTTTTTTAATTGACTATCGAAAGTTATTCGCATTTCCTTTGGTTTTGAATTGCTAAGTTTTATGCTTGATTAAAAAATCACGCCACTTTGTTACCCAATCTGGTTCCGGCTACTTCTAGTCCATATTGGGTCAGTGCGTATATGACTGAATGCTAAACTGTATGGGAGACTCCCAGCCAAGGCCCCAAATGGAAGTCTTTCCTGGTCCTATATTTGAGTAATGGTCCTAGTAAGAACTAGGCAACCTAACGGCAAGGAATGCAGAAAGGTGTTAATTGTGATATTGTTGAAATCGTCCACCTCATTGGCTAAAACGTGAAAATCTACCATCACTTAACCAGGTAGTGCATTTATTTCTCTCTAGTTTAATAATTGGTTCCCTTTTATTTAGTGGAAACTATTCTGAGTTTTAATGCAACCAAAATTCTATGTGGGAAACATGTAAAATTAGAAGCCTTTCTTGCCCATTGTTTTGGAGTTTTACGACTGGATGAAATCTTGTAGCACAAAAGAAACATCACTTTAAAATAAAGTTCCAGTACATTTTATTTAAAAAACATGTTGTCCATAGATTGATGCATTCTCAGTAAAAAAACCTAAATAATCTTATGTGGGGAAAACGAAATGCCGCGGAACAATAGAGCATTGCCTAGTTCTTACACGCATTGTTACTTAAGCATTCAATCCCATATGCGTACAGTTAGTTTCTTCTTCTGACTAGGTCAGCGGATGTTCAACTGTAAATGGCAAGAGTATTTACCTTGGTTTTGATTTTACGACACCCAGATAAAAATTTGATGGCATGTTCAACTATAAGTTCTTATCAATATAAAAATAACTTGGGATGAATTATCATCGATAAAATGCATCAGAGATTGGCTTCCTCGTCTCAATTTTTTTCTTGCTTCTAATTACTAAGTATTTGACCTCAAGCATAGCTGTTTTAATCTGCATAATTTTGTTTTATAACGGCAGAAGAGAAGAAGCATGATGAGCCTGTCCCTGAAGAACTAGTCGCGGATGATGCCTCAGGCAGTGCCGGTAAGTGGTTGGCCTGTGCCTCAGTCCCTATACTAGGGTCTCACTAGGCAAAGTGGTATTCACTCTTCTGGATTCAAGAGGCTAATAAATTTGTCGCGCGAGCATAGCGCGGGAATCACGCCAAGTGGAGAAAGGTCTCCAGTTTCGGCTTTGTTGTACGCATTTTTTAAGGTGTCCGGTAGTGAAGTAAGACAATAACGTACGTTATTTTTACATGAGCTCGGATTCCTTTGTTCTTTTCGGGGGGAATATATTACATAACCCCCGAATCAACTGTCTGAAAATCTGGGAGCGGCTTTGATTGTTTTAAGGGAAGAGCGGGGCTAATGAACAGCTAATTAAAATGCGAGGGGATTATGTATTAATATGCAAGGGAATAAGTCACTTATCCCCCCTGCATATTAATACATAATCCCCTCGCATTTTAATTAGCTTTTCATGAAGGACAATTTTACAAATGTTCACTTGGAAATATTAAACACGACGCTACAATTACGTTTCTCTCATATATAACGCTGCAAACCTGTTCACAGTAAATACAGCCAATTTGGAGGGTATTCACTCTTATCCTTCTTCTTTATTTCGTATACTAACTTGCTCAGCCAGAACGACAGTTCAAAATTGCACAGCGTCTTTAGAATTCCACTGTTTGGAGCTACCACGAAAGTGTCGCTGTCATTTAGTGGTAAGGCGTTCCGTTCTTTAACCCAGTCATTCCAAACTCGTGTACTCCATGTAGTTGACCTCTTTGTATATTGTGGTATTCTTGCTTCATTCCTCGGCTGAATTTCCTTGTCGGTTACAGTAGTGATCCCTCGCCCGGAATCATCTTTATCGAGTTTGCACCCGCAAATAAAGATTCAAAATTGTTTTCCGAAAGCTCAATTGCAGTACCGCCGCTAAAACTGGTTTGAATAATAAACATTTCGGACTCCGAATCACTAGGCTGTTTCTAGCATTCACTACGAACAACTAATTCGAAATGCGACTTGGAAAAATTAACATAATTAAAAAGCCGAGAACCTTGTTAATACCACCAGTGCCAGCATAGAATGTTGAAAACAAAAGAAAGGTGAACAATGGAGGCATTTTTCTATCAGTGTATTTTTGCATCCCTTGAGGAATCCTCGCCATTGTAAAAATAAGCCATTTATCGGCCTTTAGCTCGGGGTTATGTGATTTATTCCCCTCGTGCGTTACCCTCGGGCTACGCCCTCGGGCAACGCACGAGGGGAATAAATCACATAACCCCTCGCTTCAGGCCGATAACCCTTACTTAACCTACATGTTTCTGAAGGATCCATCCAGGCGAAAAGAGGGCAAGATGAGCGAAAATAAACTAATAAGAACAATCAATGGATTCCTCGAATAAAAATGATAACAATCAAACTAACTATCGAACATTCGAGATAAATAACTCGTAAATCGAGAAACAAAATAAAGAAACGGCCATTCCTAGTAACGATTATATAAGTGCTCGGGTTTTTGTCCTCTTTCTTCAGCATAAGACTCTTTAAAATTGCAGATTAAAACCAGTTCTGATTCTGAAGCTTTTTGTGAGCCACGTGTTTCTAATTAAACAAGATATTCTGCTATCTTTTAGTGGCATTAGACGTCTTTCAGTCATGGAATGTTGCTGACCAGAGCGTCTTGTCTAAAATTTCGTGCTCTTGCGTCGTTACTTAAAGCCACATACGTCAAAATAAATGTTTTCCTATTCCCTATACTCTATTGCCTATTCTCTATTCTCTATTCCCTATTCTCTATTCCCTACTCTCTATTCCCTAATTTCTATGTATTCTTCATTCCCTATTACCTATTCAGCATTACCTATTCCATGTTCCATGTTCCCTATTCTCTATTCCCTATTCCCAATTTTCTATTCCCTATTCCATATTCCCTATTCTCTATTCCCTAGTACTTAATCCCTATTAAATATTCCCTGTTCGCTATTCGCTATTCGCTATTCGCTATTAGCTATTCGCTATTCGCTTTTCGCTTAAGCGGTCCCAGACGAGGAAACTTTGCCGCGTTGTTGTTAACGACCCAAGGGACGTCTACGTTCTGTAATATACTTCTAAATAACCATAATATTGCTTCGACAAATAAAATATATCAACTTTAAATTGTCTTGCTGTATATATGTCACTTGTTTAGGCCTCTTTTTTACCAGAACGCCTTATTAAGTACCATTTGTTGTGTAAGTAAGATCGCCTTCGCGTTCATAAACCGTTTTAGAGTTTGTTAAAAGTTCAGAAAAAATGTTATTTTGCTTCAACGATGATTGCCCTACTAATTAAAATTAATGAATCAAACAGTAGAGTGGCCTGCGAATACAGCCGCCTCTTGTTTCTCCCGGCCGCAAGAGGCGTCCTCCTCTGGCGGTCAGGAGCGATGAGAGGCGGCTGTATTCACAGGTTAACCGCCAGAAGAGTGGTTCTCGACAGTTTTATTTTATAAATGTGAATGTATGAAAATCATATATTTGAACTGCGGATTTAAACTTTTTTGCTGACTGTCTGTATATTAATTTGGTGTAAACTAAGAGGTGACTATAGGTGAAAATTTTGGGGTTGACTATCTTGATATTAAGGGTATAAACTAGGGGGTGACAATGATAATTTGTCATGATATTGAAAATGCGATTAATCAAGCCTGAATTTTTTTTCAGGTTGCTTTTTCAACTGCTTAAGTTGAGAGCAAACTGCGATGATCACAAATTTCACTCAGTTTTATTTTAATGTTTATAGGTGAATCTGGTAGTGCAGAGGAATCTGGTGGTGAGTCTTTCGTCGCTTTTTGTTTACTTTTAATTTTAGGTGCCTCCTCGCAATATTTTGAACTAACAGCTGAATTGCAACTTGTTTGACCGTTTTCTGTTAACGATTAAAAGTTCATGAATCTATGGGTTAACGATGTTTTACTGATAACAAACGTCTATTATTATGTCGAAATGATACAGCAAGAAATAATACACATTAAGTAATCAATCTCCGAGGCATCTTCACGTTTTAATTTCATTTTTCCATTTCGTTTTTTCGCAGCTCCACCAACAGAGTCAGGTGAAGGTCCGCCACCTCTTGTAGTACCTACCCCAGCACCCGAACCCCGCATCTGCCCTGCCCCTTGCCCGCAAGTCTGCGCACCAGCTTGTATGGAAAACTGCTGTAGCACACCTGTCCCCCCATGTGTCCCACCCAGTCCTTGCCCTCCTGTTCCCATGCCAATGCCGGTACCCATGCCAGCTCCCTGCCCCGCTGTCTGTGCCCCGTTGAACCTACCATCATGTTGCGCTCCTCCCCCTCCTCCTCCTCCTCCTCCCCCTCCTCCTCCTCCAGGCCCCTCAGTTGTGCTGTGCGGACAGACCTGTGTAGATGGCTGTGGACCTCAGTGCCCCCCTCAATGCTGCAAGCACCACAAGAGAGGAGAGCTTAAGAAAGCAGGAAGCAAACACCAATAAAGACGACTCTCAAACATCAGCTGTAAATAGAATTTACTAAGGTGGCTATCCTTGGGTTGCATAGCAACGTTACACTGATCTTAGCTGTGTCCCAAGGATGCTATAAAAAGCTGCGCATTGACATACGAAATTGAATTTTGATAAATCTATAATTTTTAAATGAATTGTAAACTAAATTTTACGTTCTTTGCAGTTAGAATTAAGGATTAATTTTATAGAGTGATTTTGAGGAATAAATGTGCTTTGATTGAAATATTTTGACATATATTTCTTGGAAGTTTCTTGAGGCGAAATCATGCTATTTAAGTCCATTCTGGTAATCGCGAATTGTCCTTACATTACAACCAACTAAAAAAGTAGAATGTCACGAAGAGGTGAGATACTCAGAATTGGGCAAGATTTTTCAACTCATCTTATGTTCCGTCAGACCGACACAAAATTAAAGTTATGAGATTTTTGTGCAACAACTCGTTTAAAACAGCTATTCGCTTCTTATTGTCTGAGCTACATGAAGACAGTAATTGGAAAATGGAAAAAATGGAAAATAGCATGACGTGGTCTCTTTAATTAATGTCTCCTTCACTGCTCACAAGGCTTCCTATCTTTAACTTCTCACTTAAATTCCTAAGCTTGTATATTTGACAACAACAAAGACAGAACCAAAGACAAAGCCATGGAAAGAGAAAAAATGCACAATTGAAACAAATTCGAAAGTTATAGTTCGGAAGCCTTGATGTGTTTATAAGCTTCCGTAAATCTTGAAATTCCAATTAGGAAATGTACCATCCCTTTCTAGAAGACTTTTTTGGCTGAGAAAGTAAACATAGATAGCCTATATAGCGTTGTTGTCAAAAATGCAAGCTAATCTTTTTTCTTTTTCCTTCTTTCTGTAGCAACACCAGCACCGCCCGCGAAACCATTACCATATAAGGTAATCGGTCCTCTGGGAGGTCATCCCCATCCGGGACCTCCTTCTGCGATGAACCCTTGTCCACAGCCTCGATACTGTGACCCTGCCAGATGCAAGGATCCAGTTGGATGCGCCCCATCATGTTCTGAAACTTGTTGCGCGGACATTCTCATACCGCCCCCTACCCCTCCGGTAGGTTCCGGAGCAGGTCCGTGCCCCCAGACATGTGCACCGAATTACCTCGCTGATTGTTGCATGGGAGCCGCGCCTCCCATGGGTCCCGCCCCGGCGGTCCCCCAAATGGGACCCCAACCCGTATTTCCCCCTATGGGACCCCAACCGGAATTCGCACCACCCGCTGGCCAGATGGAGCCCGCGTATGTCCCCCAGTCTCCACCCGCGTCATGTGATCAAAGTTGTTATGCAACGAACTGCGCACCACCCTGTCCTGCGCAGTGCTGCAGTAGAAAAAAATCTTTGATTCATCATCGTCATCATCGCAAGACAAGATCGCTAACGACAGGGTTTGCAATGTGCCATTAGAACTGAATATCACTGAAGGCTGGGACCAGAAAAATAGCCATTAAATAATAGTCAACTCGCTAGCAACAGCTGCCTAAGAGATATTAAATACAAACAAAAAATGCATTTTTAACTAAAAATCTGACCACTTTCGAGGCTTTCTTCTTTATCTAAGCAATTTTAGACGTTAACAAAGGACATTTTATCCGGCCACAAAACTGTCGTTTTATGTGCCCAAATTCTACTGAAAATTATTTAACGGGCTTCTTTTTATTACTTGGGCCAACAAGTAAAATATACCTACGCAAAGATTACTGTTATTGGCTCTACAGAATTAAAAATAGGTTTTTGTTATTTAAACCTACGGCCCCTACTTCTACTTTTAGTTAGCAATTATCAATCACACACTAACACTAAAATAGAGTGATTTATTTCATTATTTTTTAGAGTTGTTCACTTACTCAAAAAATAAAATTCATTTGATAAACATTGTGTTCTATTATTGGGTATCTCAGTTAGATGTATTTTTGCTAAGTTATGCAATTGGCTCAAAGGCTCTTCCCATAAGTTAATTAACGTAGACGACCCCTTGAAATTTGCAGAATTGAAAACTTACGGAGTGAAAAGTCGGAGAAAGGTTAAGGTCAAGGTCGCAAGAAGAAGGAACTGTGCTGCTTAAAGGGTCTACAGCTGTATGTTCCCATTAATTTTTAATGTTACTTTTAAGGCACAAAAGACAAATACAGTGTAATGGTCCAGTTTTGTCTAAATTTATCGTACTAGTATTTTAAATATAACAATAAGTGTCTTGGGCTACAGAATGGATTGCAACCCACTTTTTTCAAGTTTATCGCTTGTGTCTTGGAAAACTCGGGTAAAACTTTGATTCTCTCTTTGAAAATTTACTTGTTGATATCTCCTCTTGGTGTCCTATAAGCATTTTGTGTTCAACAAAGGTACTTCGTTTTAATTTGGGGCAGTTTTTGTTCAAAAACGTCAAAATGCCCATGACATAGCACCTTTTATTACATCCATTTTGAAATCACTGGTGATTCTTGCAATCTGATTGGCTCTCAGCAGTGCGATTTTTTCCTGAATCGCACTATTTTTTGCTCCAAATCGCATCTTTTTCTCAGCAATGCTATTTATTCTCGAATCGCACTGTTTTTTGCTCTAAATCGCATCTTTTTCTCAGCAGTGCGATTTATTCCCGAATCGCACTATTTTTTGCTCTTAATCGCATTTATAAGTCACATCAATATTGGTACTGACTAAAATCCTATATTTGGGCAATTCAATTGTGCGATTTCAAAATGAATCTGATAAAGTGGTAATTGAACTTTGTGTCGTGCAATTTTGGTCTGAAATCATACTTGTGATTTCAAATCGAACTCGCGCTGCGCGCTCTTTAGATTTTCAAATCACGCGTATGATTTCAGACCAAATTGCACTCCACTCAGTTCAATTACCATTAGAATATTCTGACGTTCTCAAGCAATCACCCGACCACGGAGTTTAAAGGGGCATTGTCCCGCCAAAATAGCAAAATTTCGCTTAGCTTATTTCCACGTTATATCGCGAAATGCCACCATATATACAACTTAGTTGGATAAAAAAACACTAAAGAGCAAAATGAAAGCAGTAGTTTGGAGATAAAGTGCAGGATTACAAGGATTGAAGTGGATTATATTTCATGAAATTTGCCGGATTTATTGACAGGCGGTCTAGAAATCAAACTTGCCATTCTTGTGAAATTTTGACTTTTCTAGCCGTTATTTTGTCTGCTTAGTTCATATTTCTTTGCTTCTATCAATTTTGGCGATAGCTTCTTCCAATTTCAAGATAATAAAGTAAGCTTAGAGCAAGCTTTGGGCCATAATCAGGAAAACACGATATTTCAGCCAGGACAATGTCCCTTTTAGACCGGCAATTTAGCAATGTAAACCAGCCTATGATCCTGGGGCCGTATTCACGAAAGCATCCTAAGTCCAAAGAGCCTCCTAAGATATAACTTAAGAGATAACTGGTATTCACGAAGACCTATTTTAAGACATTTCTTATTTTTTTTCTCCTAAACTTAGGACCTCCTAAATTTTTAAGATATGTCTTAACTGGTATTCACGAAGACCTCCTAACTTAAGATATGTCTTAATTTTTTTCCTAAATTTAAGGTGGCTCGACTGGGTTTTTTGGTCACATAACACCCCAACTTTGAACGGCTGATACTTCACTGTCTGAGATCGGTCAGGCAAGCTGCTTCACACATAAACTAGAGATGAAATGAACTTTCCAAAAAAGTAGATTTGATTTACATCAGTGTTACCATAACAACGATCTGATGACGTCATGGTTTTTGCATATTGGTAATTTTCTCAACATCTAGACCTAAACTTTTAAAACGACTGTATGCCTCTTATAGTCTAGATGTATGTCTTCAAGACTGCAAAGTTTGATAAAATTCTATGAGAGCGTTTTCGAATAAAATTGAGTTGAATATTTTCCTTCGAAAATTTAAAATTTCGCATTACTTTCTGTTATTTCGTTGATGCCAGCGTTTTCCTGACAAATTGAAACAATATTTTCACCATATATTATTCATGTGCCATAAAACTACATTCCCTGAAGGTTTCATCCTGTTTGCTTCACTAGATTTCAGTTAATGTGATCGGAAGCAATGTCTTAAATATGCCCATTCTACTCACAGAACTAACACTTTTGTTAGGGAAGCGTTTATTTAAAAACTAGTCGATTAAAATTTTTTTTTAATCTTTTGATCTAAAGTTGTACATGTAATGCACTATCTCGGCAAATTTCAAGTGCATTGAATCACTTTAACGGCGCGAAATACAATTAAAATTATAGAGGACTTTTGCATTCATCTTCCAAAGTTTCATTGCCGTATTATTTGTTGACAGCTGGTTTATTTCAGGATTTTCTCTGTTGTCTACATTCTACATATTTGTGCGCTTTTGAAACAACACGCTTGCCATGCCTGCATGCTCCAAAGCGATCGTCGTGAAAATTCTTTTCATAGTACAATGGCAATTAACATAAGGCTGCGGTCATGCACATGTAACACGTTTAAAATTTATTCAAAAGTGCACAAATAATTGTATTGTAAATAAAAGTATCAGCCGTTCAAAGTTGGGGTGTTATGTCGCCAAAAAACCCAGTCGAGCCACCTCAAAATTGACCTCCCAACTTACTAAAACATGTCTTGACGGGGGCTAAATTCGATTGTTGACGAGTTTTACGTCGATTTTCAGCGTGATTATTGTATATTACAATAGTTACCGATTAGATAAACATTTTAAAGCATTATATTGCTTTCCTAAGAAAAATTAAATATTTTCTAGTAATGTCAAACAATTTTTTTTAATTGAACGACTTCAACGCCAAGAAAAAACAACACATCACTTTCACATAGTCGTGATGAAAGAAAAAAAAAGCATCACCTCAGGCAAGTTAAGGCATGACTAAGGCGTTCCAAACGACCCCCCGCGACGAATTTAGAGATCCTTTATTATTGATTAATACAATTAACTTCAAAGTTCGATGCTAATAGTAGGATTTACATCTGACTTGGTTAATCATATGAGAGTGTAAGTTAGCATCACGTGACAATGCTCTGTAAGTGACGTCACAAAATGCGTTTTCTAAAATGGGGAAAGGTTCTGCAATATAATTTTAAAAATATGTGCTACTAAATTGTCCAGTGGAGTATCAGCATTGTTATTCTGCCTTGTAAGGTGGTATCTGTAATTTGTATTAGAAGTTATTAAGCTATTTCAAAAGTCACGTGACCTGTTTACCCTAATTACGTGATTGCTATTAAACTTGGACATGCGCACAAAGCTATTCCATGACCAGCACCTGAAATGCAAAAGATTGGTGCTCAAAAAGTTTTAATTTGATTTGATTTAATGTTCCCCATTTTACCCTGAAGATTTTAACCGTTAACGTTTAATAACAGGTCACGTGACTGATATTCGAACGTCACGAATGTTTCATATTATTAAGGCCACTGAAACAATATTGCTTGCAAATTATTAGGAACATCGAACGACGAATTCCTTTTCAAATGAAACTATGCCAAATAAGCAGGTAAACCATGCCTTAACTTGCTTGAGACCGCCAGGATTCGAACCAGCATCATCTCGGGTGGAAGAGAAATGAGCTATATCGGACTACGTCATTGCAATTGTTAAATTTTATTACTTCAAGGTAGATTCGCATCAAAACGCGTGTCTCGATTTGAAAATCCTTTTAGATCGATTTTAATGTTGCATTAAGGACTTCAAATGCGAAGCATCTTTAAGCTTATTGTTGTTTATATTCGTTTACAACAAATTAGTTATTGTTATCGATGGATTCACGTTATTCTTGTTACGAAACGCAGTAACAAAGCATTGCGTCACTAAGTTTACAGCTGATGGAAGGAGCGAGTGAGTAAGTGAGCGAGTGAGTGAGTGAATTAACCACCGTTACCTATAATCCGTTCATTGCGCATGCGCGTATTCACGGGTTAAAAAAAGATTTTTCTCTATGAAGGTGAAGTTGAGATATTTCATATGCAAACTCGAACTCACCGGTACCTGTCTCCCAAATATTACTATGGAAGTCATCGTTAAAATAATATTATCCTAGTCTGTCTTTTTTGAACGCATCTTATCTTTGCAATGGCTACATTAGCTTGAACGTTGAAATGTCTTATCAAAAGGAGAAATAAAAAGTAAGATGAAATTTGATTTCGATGACGAATTAAGATAGAGTAACCCAGTTCTCCTTTCTAGTCTGTGTTTCTTTTCTTCATCTTCTTTCAATTGATTTTTCACAGGTCTAGAATATGTTTTTTTTTTTTTGCGTTGCAAGAGCTTCTAGATTTTAATGTGACTTTCCGTTGTACGTTAGAAATACAATTTTAGATAATAAAAGTGAAAATAGTCAATAATTTACTTATTAACAAGCAAGTTATTCTTTGCTGGGAGTCTTGTGGTCTCTGATTGGTGGTGAAGATTGATAGCAACATAGCGGGTAAATTATAATTAATTTATAAACGATCTTTTGTGGCTGGGAAGTAAATTGTGATTTAGATAAAAAGCTTCCAAATTCACATTCTGACACTTGAGAAATGAATCACTAAAATATTTTATCTTTTATTGCGTTTAAACAAATCTAGATTACCGTCGTTCGTTTCGTTCCGTTTTGTTTTGCTTGGAAAGCAAACAGGAAAAGATGAACTTGTCAATTCGCTGCTTGTTTGTCGCGCTCTACTGTTCAAGCTTTGCATTGTGTGTTCTTGGCGATGACTCTGACTTTATAGACGAAAAGGGGAAAGCGTTGAAGAACTTGAAAGGTAAGCGAACGTTGTGTTTTTTAATGATGTTGTTACGACGTCAAAACTTAAGTGAAACCACCTTAGTCGTGTCAATGCCACGAAATCATTTTACACCCGTATTCATTTTACCTGTTGGTCAAAGGCAATTTAAGTGTATTGTCTGTTTATCTCGATTGAGGCGTTGTTGACATCGTGAATTTGTCATATAGGGCTTGCTGTTTTGCGAACAAGCTGTATGTCAATAAATAAACTAGCACTGAAATCTGTGTAAATCTTTCATTCTCCAGGTCAGCGAAAAATGGGGTCAATCTATGTAACTCTGTCTTGGTTCTAAGGTCAAATGAGAGTTATTTGAGCAGTATTTTGCTATAGTGTTTTTTATTCTAAATGTGAGGGTTTCCTTCAAAATTTGAACCTGGAAACTCTTTGGATCGCCGGAGCCACAAGATTACAGTAATGATATCGCGACACTTAAAAATTAACGGATGGTGCCATAACTCTTGTCTGAAGTATTTTCACAATTATTTGACGGAACTACAGTATACTTACTTTTTGCATAAATAAAAAAATTTAAAAAAAAAAAAAAAATACTTAAAGACATAGTAACCATCTTGTATTTTTATGGTTGGGGACTATGTCACTCGGATATTTTGTTGTCATTGACTTAGTAAGAGTCAGTACATAGCTCTTCTCTCACAATGAAGATATCAATTGAAATCTAACTTAAACTATTATCAGATTTAGCGATGTACCCAACAAACGATTGGAGGACTTAAAAACGTTGTCAAAGTTCCAAAATTTTGCAGCCTGGTTTTCCGTAGCCAAAGAGGTTTTCCGTAGCCAAAGACAGTTTTAAAAGTATCAGTACATTAATATAGCGATAGCTTTCATGGTTCCCGTAAAATGACAGTGGGCACATGTTTTTTTTGGCGGGAATCGAAGAGTTTGCCATTATCAGCCATACGGAAGTTTGCATAGTGTCTGCGACATTTCGCCAGGCTTCCCTGTGTGCATGCGGAATTTCATCCACGCGAATTTTCGCGAGTGCGATGCTTCGTTTTAGTTAGCAAAATTTCGCACTGGCGAAATTCTCCTTTTATTTGAAAAACAATTACATTAATATCAATTCAATTCTGGTTATGTGGTTCGTTACGTTTTGTCATCTAAATACTAAACTGTATCGCTATTGTGACGACATTTTTTCTGTTTATCACATTTTTATTTAGTTGTGCCAGGTAGCAAACGAGACAAAATAGATTTTCACACAGTTGAACAAGAAGCTGGGAGAGCTGTGCTCAAGTTATTAGACGCTAAAATAGGTAAGTTTACGGTGACTATATGAGGCATGCGCAAACGAACTTCGCTGAACCCAACGCCCAAGAGCGCTCCTTCATATACTGCGAGCCGTAAGGGATTGGGTGTGAGCTCCAGACTGGCCAAAATAAACAGCAAACCTTTTATTCATGGTCTCCAAGTAGCCTATACTCATGCGCATGCGTAACAAACTTTTATGGCATATTTTCAGTAAAAATGAAACAGAAATTCTCAAGAACCTCTTTCTAGCGCAAAGTCCGTACCGGATAAATGTAAAAGCCCATGTCAGGAGCCCATATGGGTTCCTGCAAGCAAATGTTAACTATGTCATTTTTCACCATGAGCTTACAACTTCTACAAAACGTTCTAAAACTCTAAACGATTGGCCTCAAGTTCTATACTACAAATAGAAACAACGTTTACATTTACAGGAAGACTTCCACAGCAGTTTGCTCAATACAGTTGAATCCCAATAACTCGAACCCTCGATAACTCGAACCTCTCGCTAACTCGAACCAAACTTTTTCCCTTGCTAAAGAAGGCTTGCAAATTTACCTTTGATAACTCGAACCTTCGATATCTCAAACCAAATTTCCGTCTCCCCTGGAGGTTCAAGTTATCGGGATTCTACTGTATATCGCAAAACGAATATTATTGCGCATGCGTAACAAACATTCATCTTATATTTAAAAAAGAAGCTATACCTCTGAAAGCAAACAAGTTAAGAAGATGTCCGACATGGAGAAGATTTACTCTTTTCGTCGTTCCTGCAAACCACGTTGTTACTATTGAATGTTTTATAAATGAAGGTTGTACCACAAGGAAGCCAAGTAACCGGACGCTATATAACAATCTGGTAGTTTCTTGGTGACGTAAAACAAAAGATTCAAAACACACTGAACAATACCCACACCGCAACACAAAAGCTAAGGGACTGTGCAATAATTATCAGGAGGGAGGGTTTAAAAATGGGCTTCAAGTAGGAAAATATTACATCCCTGTTAGGTAAATGTCTGATTTCCAGTCGCTATGTGGATATGTGAATAGTTATTAATTGCACAATTTCTTGTGATTGGCTTTCCGAAAACAATTCGAGGGAAAGGCTTATCTAAAAATAATCCTACTTGTAAAAACGCCGTTTCACAGGCGCAGTATGGAATTTGCATGCTCCGGGATTATGGGCTTCTGATATTGTATGATATGTTATGGTCTATTATGATTTAGATCTTAACTATATATATATATATATATATATATATATATATATATATATATATATAATGGACTCGAATATTTTGGTCTAAAATCAGAAAAAGGTGAATGAAAAGTCCCACCTCGCATACTAGAACAAATTTATCTATCCATTGCTTCTCAAATTAAAGCATCTGATATGTTACTCACAGCTATATAATTTGGTTATTTACAGGGTCAACAAACAAATTTGATCAGTCATTTTACACGTTGGGGATTGACTGAAATGAAAAATTTCGACGATTTTGTTTTTTGATTCATTCAAGCATTTTATAAACTAGACGTGCTTTAAAGCTTTTCAAATTTCAATGGAAACAACTTAGAAGAATAAGATTAAAGTTGTATAGACATAACATTTGACATTTTGGCTTAGTAATGGTTATAAAAAAAAGCGAATTAAGGATAAGCGAGGACAGGTTACTTTATAGTGGAACGCCTTATTTACTAAATAAATGACGTAACTACATGAAAATATCGCTCCATTGTCTTTTGTAGGCAAGAAGGTTAATGACGCTGCTAAGGAGGTCACCGACTTTCTCAACGACGCAGTAGGTATGAATTTAAAAATAAGATTTAATGTATGACTACTACCTGCCTTCAAACCCACGTCTAATTTCTTCCAACTGGAAAATGCAAATTAAACCTCTTTGAAATACCCGAATAAAGTGTTCTGAGAACTTTCTTGTTCGGATAGCTGCCTTAACAGTAGTTATACACACACACTACAAGATTTCCGAGGTACATTTCCCTTAAAACGAGGTGATAACGATTACTTTACTGCGGTAAATGACGACCCAATCGTATCGTAAGTCAGGTAGATATTTTTTTTTATAGTGGAACTTGACTAAAACCCATTAGTATAAATCCACTAGCGTTCTATCACGAATGCTGTTCTTTTCTTGGCTACGCCACTTACTATCTATCCTGTTGTTAGAGTGAGTAGCCGATTATCCGCGCGTGGCGTGACCTATTTAATTATTCAATAAAAACGCGAGCCTGTCTTGTTGTTATGTTCTGAACGTCTACTAGATTTATACTAAAACAATTAGATTATTCGCCTCATCAACTATCACGCTATCGAGCTTATAACTAATTGTTAATTATAAATACCATTTTTCTTTTTTGTTTTGGCCTGATAAATTTTGGTTTTTATTAAACAGTATTACTTCTATAATATTTTAACTTGATTATAAAAACCTTCCCACCCATATCATGGCCTCTTCATTTCGAAAACAAGCAAGACATAATTCTACCTCCTTATTCGATTAAAAGAAACGTGTGATACTTAAAGATTGGTGTATTCAAATAACGTATTACAAATATCAAAGAACTGTAATTCTGAATTAATTCCACGTTCGTAACTTTTAACTTCAAGGTCACCATGCTAAACAAAGAACAGCAAGGATCCAATCCGACAAAGAAAAAGGTAAGATAAACATTTTATCTTTTTTTTCGTTCAAAAACTGTCGAAATTTTGCTTCGTGAGCATACCAGAAACAAAAAAGAAATATACTCGCCTTTGAAAAAGAAAGAACGTTTACTTTTCATGTTGCAACAACGTTTGCAGTTTGTTTGCAATTTGTTCAGACAGCGGTCAAAACTGAAACGGAATTAGAGGCTTCAAATTGACATTTTTTGCTAAACCTCTAGGAGTCATTGGGTTAAATAACCATATGAAGACAATAACCACGCTTTTTTGACTGGTTATGATGCAAGTTTACAATGATTTAGCTTTACTAGAAGATACGTCCAGTGATATCATCATTTAAACCTAAAACAGTATTGGTCCCTTCACAGAAATGTCACTACTTCACCTCGGTGCAAAGAATATTCTTTCAAATAATGATGCAGAGGACAAACCCAAGAAGAATAAAGATGGCTCTTTTCTTGTCCACTTCAAAATCCCCTACATTGTGACACCAGTAGACAAAAAGAAACCAAAGGTCAAAAAATTTCATCATAAAAAGGTCAAGAAACCTCATCACTTAAAGAAGTATCATCACCACCTTCTGCATCACAAGCATCATCATCACTATCATCACCATGCGCATGCGTTAGATGCCAACAGGCCTGCAGCCCCGGTGGGTGTACCACAAGCACCCTACAATCCACAGGCACCAGGTAGGTTTTGAACAAACTAAGCTTCCGAGTCTTATATTATTAGGAAACAATGTAACATTTTAAAGTCCGTTCCGTTTATTCAGCCCTAATATCAATAGCTGTCATAATAACAGTTATCATCGTCCTCCTTTTAATCACCTTGCTACTACTATAATAATAATAATCCATTTATATAGCGCACATATTCGAAAAAGAAAACACCATGACCAATCATCATCATTATCACTGTAGGTTCTGCGTCTTACATAATAATATACATATTTTTTTTATAAGCCAAGCAATGAGCAGATTAGGACAAATTATTCTGGCAAGACTGGACTGTTTTCGAAAAATGTTTGCTTTGTTTTCCTAAGCTAAGACATTTCAGCATGAACGCGTCAAGAAACCTCATCATCTAAAGAAATATCACCATCACCATCACAAATATCATCATTACCATCATCATCGTCATGTGCATGCGTTAGATGACATCAAGCCTACAGCACCGACACCAGGTTAGTGTTGGAGCAATATAGAATTTAAAAGGCAATTTTAAAATTAAGTTCCGTGGCTTATTTAGGAAAAATTTTAAATTAACTTATTAATTACAGAGTGCAAGTCGTAAGGCCTGGTCAAACAAGTACAAATGAATTCAACATTGTTAAATTCAACGTTGCTGAAAGACGTCAACCCTTTTAACTCCCAAGAGTGCCAAATATTTTAAAAACGTCAAGAAATATCGCAAATTTCGGGTGTTTCTTGGTGTTGCGAAAGCCATTGTTGGTTAGCTTTTGTGTTGTGGTGTGGGTATTGTTCAGTGTCTTTTGAATCTTTTGTTTTACGTCATTTGGTGATCACACCATCAGCAACACCAAGAAACTACCCAAATTTCATTTTGTAGAATCTTTAAAAACAAATGGTACCAAACAAACGTACTGCTGAAGAGGTTTCATTTGAATGGTCACAACATAGAATTTCGTGGACAGACTCAAAAGTTAGAACTACACTACATGTCTCCATAATTGACTCTTGGAATGAAAAGGTCAAAAGAGCTGGTTAAACAAGTTTAACATCGCGATTCAACCGGTTGAACTCGTTTGACCACGCCGTTGAATGATGTTGAATACGGTATGCTCTGCTTGTGCGGCTCCAACAGTGTTGAACGAGCCGACCAGACGAATTCAACAGTTGCTGTTCACACCTGAGAACAAAAGGAATGTTGAAAGAGGTTGAGTGAAAAGTTATTGATTGCAAACAAACTTTCGCTCAACACGTTCGATTGAGCATCATGTTGAATTCGTTAGGTAAGGGTTTTACATGACGGGGTATTATTATAATTATAAACTTTCTTTAGATTCAGTGATCATCATCGTCATCATTATCATTTATTTACAATCATCATCACTACCCTTATTTGTCGCGCCTCTCATATTATTTGAAAGACCAACGATAAGTGAAAACGATTACTCACGTGACAGGCCTTCTTGTGAATTATGTAAGCGGTTTACCAAGCATATTACTGAGACAAAGGCGTAAAAATTATGATAACGGTTCACTGACATTTTTGCCTGATGCTAAACCGTTTCAATGGAATCGAAATCATGAAAACTAAAGGTGGACTGTTCAAAAATGAAATTTTTTTTTTTTCATTTAAACGTTTTTGGTCCTAACTGCTTGCTTCTAAGGTTCGTCCAGTGAATTCTCCAGAGTTGATAGTTCTCTTTTATATTACAAACGTGTTCACGCAATTACTAAACTTCTTTTTCTGAAAGTGGAGCATTATAGCAGAAGAAAACAACAAAAGCCTAAAAGCCGACCTATTAAGCTAAATATGGTAGGAGGTAGTAGGTAAAATTGCTAACATTTCGTAAGTAATAATGATTTTTTTGTAAATAATCATGGTTTCTTGCCACACTATTACATTAGTCTGTTAATTACGCAATTCAGCCTTATGACTGTAAGGTATTTCTAAATAATAACTATCCTATCGAACATCCAGGTGCTCATCCCCAGACCCCGCCGCCAAATTACAATGCCATTGACATGACCTTCAATGGATATAACTGGACATACAAGTTCACCAATGACAGCAGTATGGACATGGTCCCTTGTCAAGGAAACTGCATGGACCCATGTACACAAGCGTGCTCTCTCAGCCAGGACTGCTGTTGCTGTGACCCTAACTTGATGTCCCAGAATCAAATGGCTCCTGCTCCAGCGTATCCTCCAGTAAGTCAAATATTTTGTAAGCTTCTTTGCTATCAGTTTAAAATGTTTGCCATTTGTCAGCTATCACTTTATTTTGACAGATCTCAGAAAAAATACGCGGCATTCCTCCATCCCCAAAGTATCCCGTGCGTGGTCGTGTGGAAAGTGATTAACCCGGTTTGGTGACACGCACGTTTTTAAAAACTGAGTTGAAGTAGATTTGCATGAATTAATGCTTGTTTGATGGTTTGCGAGACAAAGGCTTTACAACAAACGTTTAGGCAGTTTAGAACTTGGGTAGTTCTTGGCAGAGAAAGAATTAATATCTACTTCACTATATGGGCGCTTAACTAGGTCGAAAGAATGCGCCTTTTTGATGATCTGTTCTTATGTCCATCAAAATTTTGCACACTATTTACGGATTGACCGATCCGATCCGCCACTACTCATAAATATTGAAATAACACATACAAACTGACCAGTCCGACCCTGTCAAATGGTAAACGTCCTAAGATTAAATGAAAATGAAAATAATCATTTTGCAGGACGCACTTCCACCTCCACCTCCGGCTCCAGCTCCACCTATGTACCAACCTGCAGCTGTTGCACAACCCATCGCGGCTCCGATATGTCCCATGAGCTGCAAAAGAAGCTGTTTCACTTACTGCCCGCGGGATTGCTGTGGTGTAGCTGGAAAACGGGACAAAGTTGTCGATAACGTGGGGTCTGGAAATGAGGAAACCGCTGACCAAGCCGAGAGCGATCAGAAAGACAGTGGGAGTGCAAGTGATGCGGTAGAACAAAATAAAGAAGAGAACAACGATACAGAAAAATTAGCAGAGGATAACGAACAGGTCGGGGAACAAACGACGAGTGATGTCAGCCAGGAAGGAAGCTCGGAGAGTCGTGAGAACGACGATTAAAAAGAGCAATAGCATTAGTGCTTGTCTACGACAAATGACCCATTCACACTGACTAAACATGTCGCTTTTAATCAAAACCGATAACAACTTGCTTTACTGGATTATTTTACATTAGAAAAAATATCAATTCTAGACATCAGATGGCATAAGATGCCAACAGTCCAGATCTCAGTTTTGGAGCTCTCATATTAAAAGACCGTATCATTTTAATGCAGAAATTCATTCAAAATCATTTTAAGACATTTTTTGCGTTTAACAGCTTTCAGCAAACAAGGTTATGTTTTGGTGTGAATGGGATAAAGACAGCAAAGACAACTTTCTACACTTTACAGAACTTATTGATATCTTTTTTACCGATAAAGTAGTTTGCTTCTTTACTGGTGGCAATTCAACCTTCATCTCCAAGTTCGTTGTAAAAAGTTTTAATGGCGATATTCGCTTTATATCCAAATATATATTCAGTGATTTCAAGGCATATTGAAATATAAATTCATTTGTTATTTAGCCATATATTTTGTCTGGCTTGTGGTAAAAAGGATGGAAAGAAACTGATCCGAAGCAACTTTTGGATATCAGTGTTGCCCAACGCTTTAGCGTGAAATAAATGTCGATATTCGACTATATAGTTAAGAGGATAGTTTAAAGATATACTTTAGACCTTTCGAGTAAAGCCAACACACAAAAGGATGTTATGATAACTATGTGAAATATAAAGTAAAGGAGAGTTAAAAGGGCAATTGACCATTGATAATTATATTATCTTAATTTATGTTTCTTTAACTAACGGTAATCTGTTTTCACATAGTAATCTGTTAGGTTCACACGGTATACAGTAAAATGGAATAAAATAAATGCATGACAAAAAAATTATTCGTGTTCTTTGTAAAATATATGTTGTTTTGAACTTAAATAAACATCAAACCCAAATCTAAACTTTTTTCTTATGTTCTCTTTTTTATCTATTTATTTTTATTTTTTTATTTATTTTACATTTGCCACATAAATTAAATCTTACAAAAAGAAAAAGAAAGAAGAATATTACTAAAATTGCAAATGAGCTACAAAAATAGTTCAAAATTAAAAATGTAATATTAAGTGACTTAACTTTGATAAGTAGAGTGGCAAGGAAGCCCAATGGAAGCTAAAAAGCTTGTAGAAATTGGGCTCCTTATATTTAATTATGATTTTCGACTGAGGGAAAGTAAATATGTTGGTCCATCCTTCCGGACAGTGTCGTGTCTTTAAGCAATATCAAGGTGATTTGGGGTTAAAATCGTACTTAGTATTAGGGAATACTAAGAAAAAAAATCATTTTTTTCTTAGTATTCCCTAATACTAAGAAAATAATACTTTCAGGGTTTTCATTAAAACATACCCTGTGGCATGAAATTTTCGCGAGGATCTTATTTCGCGAATTTCGCGGGTATTCCAATGATCCGCGAAAATACGATCCCGTGCAAATAAACTCTAGCAAAAAAAAAAAACCGCGAAAATTTACTCTGTTTATTCAGATCAATGAATTTCAATTAAATTGATTACAAACTTGAAAATAAAACTACAACTGATAACGAAGAGTGTCTGCGGTCTCTGGATAAACTTGGTAACTCTAGAGAAGGAGACCGATCCTACTTAAAAACAAACAATACATA